>JAWDJX010000056.1:0-152872 GCA_033117895.1 Extremus antarcticus | reverse complement strand
TATATAGCGCTAGCGCGGTTATAGTATACTAATAGCGTTATATAGATAAAACGATACCTTAGCCCTATAGTTATCTATAGTATTAAAGAGGTATTCTTCTGTCCGTTTAGTATAGCGTAGGCTCTAAAGACGAGCTATTTCTTTAAACTAGTAAACGACTTTATACTACTTAGCGTAAGTACGACTATCTTTAGTATCTTAATAGTAATAACCTATAGTTTAAGGGTATAGGGGGTACGCGGTCGCTAGCTATATAACTCCTTAGGCTAGGAAGTCCTAGCCCTAGTCTACTAGAGTAAGTATAGAGGTTAGTAAAGAGTCTAGTATCCGGTTCGCTAGAGGCGTATTCTTTACCTTATTAACTAAGTAGTATAGTAGGGTATCGACGACGATAAGAGTAAGCTTACCGTAGCGCTCTATATTAAGCCTAGTAACGTTATAATTAGTATAGCTAGACTAGAGTCGGAAGACGAGGGCGACGTAGGTATTCCGGACCGTTTAGTACTATCTACATATAGCTCTAAGGCGGCTACCTTTCTAAAGAGGTACGGTACGTAGGAGAAGATAGAGAATAAGCTAATAGCTAAGTTAGGCTCTCTAGATAGCTAATTAATATAGTAGTCGTAGAGCCTTATTAACGGCTATATCTAAGGTAAATAGAAGTAGACGGTAGTAGATTAGTAGACGTACGAGAATATTAAGACAGCTATAGAGGGCTAAGGTAAGAATAAGAAGGTTAGGCTCTTAAGATCGGTACTATAAATAACGCGGTAGGGAGATAGAGATATCGAGCGAAGCGAGCGAAATATAATTACGATTCGTATCTATAATACGAGGAGGTTCTACTTAAACTTATTTCTAACTTCTACTTAATATCTAAGCCTTAACTTAAGACTTAACTAGCCCTAATCTCTACGCTTTAACTTAAGACGTAACCTACTCTAATCTCGACGGTTAAACTCTAGACTTAACTAGCTACGCCTTTACTACTATAGTATTACGCGTATTATATATACTAGTTCCGGGTAGGTAGCCCTAAGGTACGATACTAGTATAGAGTAGCTACCCTTAACTCTAGACTTAAGTTAAGGATAGTAGCGTAATCGAGCTCTACCCTCCGTCCTAATACTAAAGCCGCGTACCGAATATATACTCGTTTATAGCCGCTATAAGCCGTTACCGAGTTTTAGAGGGAGGCGCTAGGTCTTAACTTTAACTTTAAGTTAAAGTTTAAAGGAAAGGCGCGCGTACTTTACGTTACCTACGACTAACTACTAAGTAAAGACGCCGCGTATTACTAAAGTCGAATACGTCTCGTAAACGCTCTATACTATAGCGCTAATAGCGGCGTTCCTTAGGAAGTAGCGCTAATAGCGATACCCTTTAAGGAGCGTCGCTACCTATAAAGAGTAGCGCGGAGCCTAGGGAGTTAGGGAACTAGAGAGCGCGCTAATAGCGCGCTCCCTAATATATTATAATTCCTAATAAGGTAGCGTCGATTTCTATAGCGTTAGGATTATAACGGTTATTCTTTCTAAACTAGTTAGTTAAAATAAAGCTAGTTCTTTCGTAATATTAACCTATATATCGTTTTTTATAGCTATCTTATAGAGATAATTATTAATATTAATCGTAATCTTAATAAGCGTATCTAGGTTTATTATATCGTTCTTCTTAGTATATACTAGTTTATCCTTAACGTTATCCTTAAGGCCTTTATAGTATATAATATAAAGAGTATTATTATCTTACTTAGTCTTATTAAAGTATTCCTTAAACTTAGCCGTATACTAAGATACTAAGGTCTTCTAAATAATATTCTAAATAATATAGATATTACGATCCTATAAGGTAGTATTACGTAAGTACTTCTTTAAAGAGTAGGTAGTAGTAGGTATCTAGGTAAGATAACTCGAATATATTATAAATAGTTATAGACCTTTTAGTAAGATTATAATATAAGTTAAATATAAGTATATCGAAGATATCCTTAGTCCCTATATACCTAAGTAAGTATCCCTATCTCGACTATCTCGCTATAAGAGCGTCGAGTAGTACTCGTTATCTTACTATTAAGTAGTCGAGTACCGTTACGTAACTCCTATAGTATCTTACTCGAAGGATAGCGAGATATAGGTAGGCGTTAAACGCTCTTATCTAATTACTCGTAGTTTAGGTATCTATCTATAATAATAGATAGTAACCTTCTTTTCGTTACTAAATCTATAGATCGGTTTTATCTTAGTTATAAACTTAATAAAGTTAGGAAAGATTTCCTTCTTATTCTATTAGTATATAATAAAGTTTATAATCTTTAGACGTATCTAGTATTACGCTTCTTCCCTAAGATATTAAGTTATAATAAGGTATCTCTTCTTATAGAATTAGACTCTATCTAACTTAAAATAGAGTAGGAGTTAGTTAATCTAGTTATCTAACTTATTACGGTCTCTATAGAAGAAGTCTACCTTAGTTTTATTTTCGCTAGTCTAGTAAATAGTTAATAGAGCCGCGCTTTTATCTCTATAGCCTAAGCCTCGTATACTACTAGTAGTACTTATTCTAAGAGTATTTAAAGTATTACGGTCCTATAAGGTAGTATTACGTAAGTACTTCTTTAAAGAGTAAGTAGTAGTACGTATTATAGATAAGATAACTTAATAGGCTAAAGTAAGTCTAAACCTTTTAATAAGATTATAATATAAGTTAAATACGAGTATACTAAAGGTATTACTCGCGTTACTATATACTAGCTATACTCGACCTATTTAACGTCGAGTATATTAAGCGCTTACTCTACTCGCTACTAAGTATATTAAGTAGCCTTATACTTACTTTACTTATAGTTAAGTAAGTTAAGTACTTAGCTTTTAGCCCTACTATATCTTATTAACTAATAGGAGAAGATATTAGTATACTTCGTAGCCGTATTTAGAATAGAGACGAGATAGGCCTATAATATACTACGGAATACTTACCCTATTTAGTTAGATAGTAAGCGGAAGTTACGTATTAAACGAGCTATCTATAGTAGATATAGAGTATTAAAAAGGTCGTAACTAAGCCTAATCCTCTCGATTATACGGACGTATACGCTAGTTTTAGCTATAATAGAACTATATAATAAAGAGGAGTAGAAAAGTAGTAACTTAATACGGTTATAGGCCTATAGCTATAGCCGTTTACTAACTAGAGCTATATTTACTTTAATATTTACTTCGATAAGCGCTAATAATAGTCGTTTACGCATTTATAGGTAGACGCGTCGAGAATACTATACAAAAATTGCGGAAGTTCTCCGAGCCTTGGCGCGACAGGTAGCTTGAAACTGGTTCTATCGTGTGGTATACCTCTCTCTATTCTAATTCACTCTGTTTCTTTGGTCCTGCCTGTTCTTCGCACCATATCCGTTATCACTAGAGATTTAGTGCGAAAGAGATAGACGGCCAGATTCCTTCTGAGGCTGTTGGGGCAGCCCTTTGCATATCCTTGTTCCCTTATCTCTCGAGTCTCTGGTTCTCGCGCGTCTCCTCGCGGTTCCCTGCCTCACACCCAATCCTAGCAGTCTCGGGGGGCGCTGGAAAACGATGCGAGGGTCGCACAGCCATCTGTAACGATCCCTCGCAGCCATCACCATGAGCGGGATCGAGATAGTTGGGGTGCTCTTAGGAGCGTTTCCGTTATGCATCAGTGCGATGGAACACTACGAGGATATGAGGAAAGTCGCAGGAACATTTTCAAGATCAGACGAGCTCACAAGAAAGACCTGGGAAAGATCAAGGACTGCCAGCTTATGTTCACACTCAACCTCAAAGAATTGCTCATACCGATGTTAAGAGACGACATAGTCGACAAGGTCGAATACGAGCGACTGCTCGCAAACCCCGGCGGGTCGGATTGGGCTGTGGGCCATGTCGACAGTGCCTTAGAAGAGCGTCTCAGCGAATGCCATGCAAGCTATATCGAGATATTGCAGGAGATGCAAGAGACCATGGCGGCACTCTGCGATGCATGCCGAGTCAACGACGGCCAATTCCAACGGCACATGAAGCAGCAGCAGAAGTTACCAGCCGTGTCTGGCCCGACGAAGCAGGCGTAGGATCAACTCCTTGCCCGAGCGAACGACTATGTCTGCTACCAAACGAAGCGAGCCAAATATGCCCTTGCACCCACAAAACGAGAGGAGCTGCTAGAGGAGCTGGAGAGCCAGAACAGCAAGCTACAGAACGTGCTGGTGGCATCAGATCGCGTGTCCGCTCTCACGAATCAGCAGACTCGAACGCATAAGCCAGCGATGAATCCGAAGCTGCTCAAATTCTGGCGCCATGCGGACAGCATATACAAGCTTCTGATGAACACATGGCACTGCACATGCCGCTCATGCGCCAGCTTGTGGCTCCAGCAACATCCGAAGGAGCTAGTACAGATGAGTATCGTCATTCCATTCTGCCACGGCAGACGAGCACTGCAGATTGAACTAAGTGATTCGCCGAAAGTGCTTCAGCTTGCCGCACCTCAGAAGCCAAACTTTAGGAGCAACCACTCGGCTAGCGCGCATACAGGTGCACTACCAACAGTATCGATACTGGCCAAGACCTCAGTACTGGCAGTTCGTTCGCAGTCGGGAAGAAATACCACAACCACCACCTGCACAACTCAAGCAGCAACAATAACGCCAGGTCTGGCGAGCCCAAGTATACCTTTTCTCCAACACCAAGGTCTGTGCGCTTTGCTTGCAACACCTACTGCAAACAGTCAAGACTGTCTAGGCCGCATAACAGAAGGCGATGATGAGTATGCCGTATATCCTACCGTGGAGAAGGTCAGCTGCGCCAAAGGGACATCTCTAGCAGACCTTTTACGACCAGATGCCACACTAAATTTGAACCGTGTCCAGAGATACGGCATCGCACTGACGCTTGCCTCTTCTCATCTACAACTGCACTCCACACCCTGGCTGAAAGGCGTCTGGGCATCTGATGACATTTTGTTCCCGATCGACGACAATAACCTTGCCGCGCTTCATGGAGAGCCATATATTATTAGCCAACATCGCCCCTGCAAGCAACATTAATGCGATCACACAGAAGGACCGGAGCTTCTCAACCCTAGGCGTTGTGCTTTTGGAGCTTTGTTTCGGCCACAGGCTCGAGGAACACAGAATGTTTCGGAATCCAGCCTATGCTGCCTTGAAAGCAGATCCCATCATCCGGCAGACAGTCGCCTGTGAATGGGTTGATGACGTCCAGGGTGAAGCGGCCGATGACTACGCGAATGCCGTGGCGTGGACGTTAAAGCAGTCCCCAGCTGTGTTGAAGGACGACAAGTGGCGAGAAGATTTCTTTCAGAACGTTGTCCAGCCGTTACAGCGGTATTATGAATACCTACATCCGACGAAGAATAGCTGATGATCTGATGAAATATCAACCGATGATCTGCAACGTTTTCACGGCCGACACTAGCTTGTAAGTTGGAGTCTTGCAGTGGTCGCTCCTTCCACTCACGCTGATCACGCAGCAGGCGCACTAGTGTAGGGAGTGCTTTCCTCCATCGACCTCACCTCATCGCTCCAACGTCAATCAACGTCAACCCGGTCTGGTTATGTACACAGCGTACTTTTGCTTGAGCCCACATCGAATTTCTTCTTCGAGATGAATGCGAAGCGTCCACTGTCACCACCGGGTGGCAACCAGCTTCAGAAACGTGTTCGCCTCACAACGCACGTACCATACAGGCCATGCCTACATTGCGGAAGCCCTGACCACGATTACACAAAATGCATGTATGAGTGTATGCACTGTACCGACGAGCACTTCTTCCGCCGCTGTCCGGAGCTGGGAGTAGAACACTATGAGCCTAAAGGGTTCCGGCCTCTACTACCACCCCCGACTCTCGAAGACCAACCCTCGGTAGTGAAGCCGTCGACGTCCGGCGTAGTGGCACAAGCAAGGCAACCTTCCATTGAGACTGCAGTGACGCAGTCAGCCCAGGTGAAGCCTGAGCCTGAACCTGAGCTGGCTGCTTCGACTTCTGTGCACGATCTCCCAGCTGCCGTACTCACGCCATCGCCACAGCAGGACAGCGGAGAGCAAGATCCACGCGCCCTATGTGAGGGACGCAGACTCTACATCGGAAATATGTCTTACGCAGCTACTGAGGCGGATCTTAAGACCTTCTTTCGCGACTATTACGTTCAGAGCGTACGCATCCCTATCAACCCACGTACGACCAGACCGGTTGGCTACGCTTTCGTGGATCTCTACATCCCCTCCCAGCTTGAACAGGCAGTCAGTGAGCTGGACGGCAAGAGTCTCGTCGACCGTAAGGTATCCGTTCAGCTCGCAAAGCCTGGTTCAGCTACTCCAACACGAGCGACTTCCGAGGTGAGCGGAGCGGCCACAGTGAAGACAAAGAGTCGAGCGGCCGCAGTGAAGACAGAAAGTCGAGCGGCCACGGTGAAGACAGAGAGTCGAGCGGCCACGGTGAAGACAGAGAGCGGAGCGGTCACGGTGAAGACAGGGGGATATCCGTCCTCTGAGAATCGCTCCCACCATACTGGCGTGCTCAAGCTACCCATTGCAGCTGCTGCTGCGCCGGAGACGTCTACAGGGTCCCACCACATGGATCCGAGTAGGGCTGCCATGATCGCTGCCGCTTTGTATGGGCCCCAACCAGTGGCTTCGAAAGGCCACAAGCAAGGGCCGATATACTCAGGTAAGCAACTATCTCGGCATTTTCGAAGAGGTCAAAAAGTCTTGAAGCGCGTCATGGAGTGCGATCCTATATCGGAGAGCCCTTTTACCCATCAGTGCTGACCATTTTCCTTGCTCTGTAGGTAGCAACAGCGTTCCCCTGGGCCCCAAGCAGCCAATCGGTACGTCGTGGCGACTCTCCGAGGAACGCTCCGTCTTGGTGCAGACGCAGTCGCCGACGCCTTCACTTCCCCAGCCAACAATCGAGGAGACAGCAAACGACCGATCTGGCCAGCCAGAAAGCGAGCTCTGGAGAGCCATTGAGCAGCAAATCCGCAGCGCTGTCGAGGAGACACAGGCTGCACAGTTTAATGGCCTCTCCGAACGAGAGAGCGTCCGCGAGCGTCTCGACATGGCACTCAACACCATCAGGTCTATCATTTCCGGGGAGGAGGGTACGGTGTTTGATAAGAATGTATAATTAACTACGGCTCTGCAGCACACAGTATCACATCGAAGCGCCAGAGCGCAAAGGATGCAACAACGAAGATCTTCCTCTCAACTCTCCAGCAGCTGGGCTCCCCTGCCTGCTAGCAGTCTTCATAGGACTGCCTAATCGAGGACTCCTAGGAACGCTTGTGCCTCTGGTTCCCATCCTGCCCCTGCTGGCCTCCTTAAGCTTCGCGATCTGCAGAACGGAAGGGTAAAAGGGTTAGCCAGTGTCTCAGACATATGGAGCAGGGCTAAAGGGTCCCAGAGCGCCTCACGAAGCGTGATCGTGTCTCGGAGAACCCTTTTACCCATTAGTGCTTACCTCCTCATCTCTAAACTTCATCCCAGCCTCGCGATCCGTGAGCAAAGCTTTGTGCTTCTTGTTCTCCTTCTCCAGGTTCTTCGTGTATGCATCGTAGCCCATCTGCCTTAATTTCGCCTGCTCGCCCGTAGCTCTGGTCTCAGCCACCGCGAGCTTAGCCTCTAGCTCAGCATTCTGTGTCGCAAGTTGCTGTGCACTACTCGAAGAGCTCTGATAGAGGTCGCGAATATACGCCAAGTCCTTCTCTGCCTGCTCCAACCTCTTCTCCACCTTCTGCTTGTCCCATGCGACATCAGTAGCGGCTATCCGGAGAGCTTCGAACTCGGCTCTTTCGGGTACGGAGTGATCGACAAGTCTCTCGTTTGCTTCCTTCAATTGCTGCTCTAGCTCCCTGACCTTGGCACGAATCGTGGCCTGTTCGTTTAGTCGCTCCACCGCATGCTGCGCCGTTGTGATGGCAGCGTTACGTTCATTGTTCACTTCGACGAAGTTATTGCGCTGTTCTTCGTGACGATACTGAAGGTCTGCTAACGCCTGTTCGTGCTCACGCAGTCGATCTTGGGTATAAGCGAGACGGTCTTGCAGGCGCTGCTCAGTTATAGTAGCCGCTGGCTGTGCAACCTCCGCTGGCTGACCGAGTGCGTTGGTCTGTGTCGATTGCTCCACTGAATCGCTGATGTGCGTGACCTGGACGTCCTGCGAGCTAAAGCGAGCGCGCTTAGCACCTGTAGGCTCCTCGTCCTCTGCCGACTCGCCTTCCACGCGACTACGCTTGTTGCCAGCGATACCATCCTCGGTATACTCGATATCACTCTCTGTCTGACTGTCGAAGTCTTCGAGCTTATGAAGAGCGACCAGTGGCCACTCCGGGTTCTTCTCAGTGCTTGTCAAGTAGCCTGCCAGAGCAGCAGCAGAGTCGTTGACCGTGAGCTGCTCGCCTTCGAGTCTGCCGGCATACGTCCTCAACTGGTAGGTGCCGCTCACGAGCGCCCGATGTTTCGCTCTTCCAGAGAGATATGGCGAGAGACATCTTTCAACGTGCTCCACAGTGTACGGGACCACGATAGAGACGAAAGGAGCCCATCTAGGTTGACGGTATCGAAGTGCTCTGATGATTGGTCTGTCGAACGAAGCCAGAAAGTCCATCGCAATGACGAGGTTGGCTGGCGCAACAGTTGACACCTCGTCATCAGAGGTAACCAGAGTCACGCGCAGCTTGCCGGTATTCTGGACATCTTGAGGTCTGTCGACGTTAGCGTGGTCCGGATGTACCCCTATGCCTCTGAAGAACGTGTCCAGTATGCCTACAAGCGGGCTAGGGCTTAAATATATCGCTATGTGGAGCTCCTGGTCCCGCAAATGATCGACAAGTTCCCTAAGAAACCTGAATTTGGCGCTGCATTTCACATCCCACTCGGCTTGCTGGGAGGCTTCTGTGTCGTGTTGTGTCAAAGTCTCGACATCGTCCAGATCCGGATGCATTGCGACGTTGCGGGCACACTGCAAGAGTTGCTCAATCGCTGGCGGTAAATCCTGATCAGTGTTTGAGGAAGCCAGGTATCTCTCAACTGCCTTGCGGTACAGCCAGACTGTGGAAGGGTATTGATCCCGCTGATGGCCGGACAAGGCAATCGGGATCGTGTACATGGACGCCTTCTCTGGGTCATTGTCGGCCGCGCCACCTTCTCGCTGCTCAGCAGGTGCCGCACTGGCCGTTAGCGAGCCGTTGCGCTGCCCTTCGCCAGCACCCAGGTCTTGCGTCTGCGGCAGAAGTGTCTCGTATCGTTCGGACGTGTTCATCTCCTCCAACGTGATCTCCGGTAGAGGTGCCGACGCCGGTACAGCCGAAGGCGAGCGAGCACCGTCTTGGGCAGCCAACATTGGCGAAGCCAATTGTGCAGGATTGACGGCTAATGATGTTGGCTGAGTCGTGGGTCCTATCGATAGCTGAGGGCTAGAGGCAGGTTCGTTGACGGGAGGTGCAGGTGATGCAGTCATCTTCGGCTTGATATAGTTGCTTCGTATGGCCGCACGCAGAGCATCCATTCGTTCCTGTAACGAACCGCCACTGGTAGGTGTAGACTGATTCTCCATAGCGCGGCGAGGTTCTGGCGTAGATGGCGCAGACGGCGGAGGGGCTACGCTGTTCCCAAATTGTCCTGTTCTGATGCTCTGCGATGGTGGCGATTCAATCGAACTTGGAAAGACCGAGTGAGAGTGTTCAGCTGGGACACTGAACGCTCGCGGGTTGAAAGTCGAGGATTGAGTGAACCTAGCACGACTATCTCGTGAAGGCTGGGTTTGCGGACGTTCGGAATTCGTGTCCTGGTCGTTCTGCGACGCTAGTCGAACACCCGACTGCAGAGATATCTGGGTCTTAAACGGCGAACCCAGCCAAGAGCTTGATGCGAGGGGAGCTCCGGTACCTGGCCCAACGTTGTCAGGTGTCCTTCGTGGCGGGGGCGTGATGCTGAACGGCTGTCCAGAGGTCGATGGTTCTTGCGTTGTAGTTGCGAGATCGATATAGTCTTGAGACTCCGGCTTGAGAGCGCTCTGTGAATTGTGCTGTGACTGTGATTTCTGTTCTGAACAGGAGTTCTGTAACTCTCTATGCTCAGAGACCGCGTCGAGACTGCCTGCCAACTGTTCTGGATTTCCGTGGAAGGGTAATTTGTTACTCTGCGGGTAAGAACTGTCCTCAGCGACTCGACGAGGCTCGGAAGCGGCAGGATAGATATTCGCCGGCGTGCTGGGACGATTATTTCTGGTCGTGCTGGCTCGAGCGTCACTGGGTCCAGGTTCCGAATTGTCGTCCTGATTGGACGAATGACTTGGCGCGCGGGTGGTCTCTTCAGCTTGAGTGACTGCCGTTGCTCGACTCTCGAGCCCGTTTGCGGCACCTGGTACTGCGTCAGGTGCCCCGTCTACAGATGCGCCGGTAGTTTCCTCGTGGAGAGGTGCGGAACGAGACGGTTCGCTTGGTGTCGTTGGCGCAAAAGTGACTTCAGTGGTACTTTCAGTTGTGGCAGTGGTGTCCTCTGGAAAGTACTGGGAGGGTTCAGGTGAGCGTTTGCTCTGCGATACAACCGGGTCCACTTGGGAAGAAGAAACCGCTTGGTAGGCGCCTTCGTAGAAACTGGAAGGTGGGTCGGGATTGTGGACGGCAACGGATGGCTGCGAGGGGAGCTCGTCTGCGTCCGGCGTATCACCTCGGACAAACAGCGGACTACCTTCGTCGGCTTCGTCGGCCCCTTGCTGAGCTTCAGGTTCGGTATGCTGGCTTTCTTCGATCTCAGGCACGCCGTCTGCAGTAGCTGGAGCTTCGTTCACGCGTGAGTCGTCCTCGGCTGCAGAACAGAAGGGTTAAAAGGTTAGCAAGTGTCTCAACCTTTTCGAAGACTCCAAATGGTCTCAGAGCGCGACATGGGGTCTGATTGTGTCTCGGAGAACCCTTTTACCCATCAGTACTTACCTTCTGGAGGAGGATAGCTTTCGACTATCTTCCGTGGACGGCCTTTCCGTCTCCGCGGTGTTGTGCTCTCTCGAAGCTGCGCAGACTGGGCTGCTACACAAAATCAGCTTCACGATGTGGGAGAAGGAGTACTAGTTCAACTCACCCTGCCGCTCCGTTTTCTGGCGCACCCAATCGGCGATAGCTAGCTCGTTAGCAAACGCCTTAGGCTCCCAAGTATCCACGTAGCTCGCGCCTGTTTCCTCGTCGTCCTCCCAGTTGATGTGGTAGCGAGTAGCGTCTTCCCCAATAATAGATTTGATCTTATACTCGCTATCCTCGACTTCGCCGTGAGGATGTTGGTGTTCTATACGCTATTAGCTCATGAATGCAAAGTGGCTCCAAAGCGATGGGTAAAAGACTCAGCAAGCGTCTCGGACTTCGCAATTGAGCTTGGAAGGTCCCAGAGCGCTGCTTAGTGCGCGATGCTATCTCGGAGAAGACTTCTACCCATCGATTTGGCAGCACTACTGATGGTCCCTTACTTTTCTGGCGCTTCTTGCTTGATGTGGCTGTGGCGGCTCGCTTTCTCTTCGCCATCACGCGTTATGCCCACGCGCGACGACGGTCTCGAGCTTCGTTCTGTGAATCGCCATGGTTAATCTCTCTGCATTTTTCTTTTGCTACAATGGTGCTACCGTGGACGAAGCGTATCTGACGGGAAATCGCGTCAGGGAGACTTACATTCGGCAAGTGAGGTCGTGAAGTCGGGCTTGGCACAGAAGTGGCCCAATCAGCAAGTTGAATCTGTGAATCTGCCTCCGAGCATGAAATCCCTTAGGCCGGGTTGGATAGAAGAGGTTGGAGCAGAAGCATTAAATGAATGATATCTCATAGGCGTCGTAGAATAGTCGCAAGTGAGGGAAAGAAAGCGACGGTGATGCTGTGAGAGGTGAAGGTATGTCGAGTTGTGGAAATGAGAGGTCACGGCGCACAAATGAAGTTTATGTGGAAGTGATATGATGTTACCCAAACATCATCCTCCAGCATCATCTTTGAGCGAGCATATGCAAGTCATTGCTCATCTATCCGAAGCCGCTGATACACACGCATTGGCCGACTTCCATCGTTTTGACATGAGCTCTTCGTTTGAGAGCGTTCGGGTTGACCCTTCGTTGTGGAAGCACATTCCGTCGAGCGGTCGACATGGGTTCAGACATTGAGGCGAGATCGAGAGGAGCCACGACGCTCTCAGCGTTTCAACACCACATCTACTCCTTCTTGCCGGGGTGGACCTCTTCCTCCACCTTCTTCTTACGCTCCCGCTCCAGCTCCTTGACCTGCTCCGGCGGCGAGTCCTCGATGAGATCGCTGGTCTCATTGATGCCAGACCACTTGGGCAGACCGTCGGGGATGTCCATGACACGCTCGGGGTAGAACATGTGGCACCTGCGCGCATGAAGTCAGCTTAAAGCTATTGGTGATTGTTTGCCAGCACTCACCTAGGCTTGAACTTGTCCCTCTCCTCCTTGTTCTTGAAGTTGATCAAGCTTGGGAACATCAAGATCATGTTCCTCCCCTCATCCATGATCGGGCTGTGGCAGAAGTTGCAGCGGACCTTGCAGGGAAGCTTATGCTCGATGCTCTTGTCGGTGGGATCGTACCACTCAAGGTGATTGTGGCCGTCGTGGAAGTTGATGTCGCCCTTGTGAAAGATGGCAGCCCATTGGAAGGGGGCGGCTGGAGATCTGTTAGCACATGCCGTTGCTTTATCATGATGGATGACATACCATGCTGCTTCTGACAGGTCGTGCAATGGCACAGCTTACTCGCCAACGGATACTCCCTGCTCAGCTGGAACTTGACCTCGCCGCAGTGGCAGCTGCCATCGTAGATCGCCTTGAACTCCTCATCACGCTCGTGAACCATGTACGGCTCTCTGTACTTCCACAGCTCCTTCTCCGGAACCTGCTCGCCATTGGGCGCTTCGACTTTCTTCCCGGTCATGTTCACGGCTTGGCTGTTTGTTCGCTTAAACACCTTGATGGTAGGTATGATGGCTCGTGCTACGGAAGCACGTCTGGCAGTAGATGCAACCTGTTTGAATGCTGGTAAAGAGTTGATGAAAGGCCTGGACAGTCGACTGCAGGCCATACGCTTGATTTGAGAGATTATTCGCACGAAGAGAACTGTGCAAACGGATTTGAAGCAAGGGAACACAAGCCTCTTACCTCAGGAAGACGTGGTGTTTACTGCACTACTGGAGTGATGCGTGCTTTGACAATGAGAACGTCACCATTTTGTAAATGGCACTGCAACTCTCTCCACAAACGGCGCTACAAGCGTTGCTCGCGATCGCGCCTTACCAAGAGTGGAATAGTCAAGCTCGTTCCTGACAGGTCCGATCCACCTCGATCGGAGCTAACCTCCAAGGGCTCCTCACTTCAAAGGCTTGTGCGAAGCCTGTCCAGCACGCGACATCGAATGGTCATACCGTCACGGTCACGATACGAGGTTTTCGATACATAGTCGATCGATCCCGTTCATCTAGGGTCGGATTGGAGTGTCAGATCTAGTACCATCAAATGCTTCGCCAGGACGGTACATCAGAGAAGGACGACAACGCTCGAATTGCCTCTGACTGAATAAACACAGTGTAGACGCGTCCATCTGCCTAGACGGAGGGTATCTAAGCTCTCTACCTTGTCCTTGGATCGTTGTATGAGCATCGGGGCTACTGTGACAGTCGAGAGGCGCGAATGACGATGGAGACGGTCGCGAGCTGACGAGATTATTGCTGACTCCGCGTAGCACTCTCGATGTGCAACTCTGTGGTACGGGGATCGACCATGCTTGATGGATTTGAAATGCGTTCCTCCGGTTATTGCGTGTACTGTGGCTGTACGCGAGGTGCCATCGTGCCATATGAAGACATCTGCTACGTGGGCACGTCGAGCAGTCTTTCCCAACGCTGTTCCCACAGTACTGCCGTCGCCCGTGGCTATCGTCGTGATTCTCATAAGCAGTCCTTTCGCTCAACCCAGCCTCGCCGCCTCCCCCTCATCATCCCATATCTTGACCTCCTCCCTTTGCTTTGTGCGCTCATCCCTCAGCATCCGACTATCAATCCTCACATCATCGCCCTCCACCTCCAGCCGCGCCTTCGGTTCCTTGGCCTCGATCACGAAATGGTTGTCGCAGTGCGGGCAGTACTCGTCGCTATCCTCAAACTCCTCCATGTTCTTCCGGAAGCACTTCTTGCACTTTTTGCACGCGAAGGTCATGTCCATGGTCTGTTTGAGCTCGTGCGTCTGCGAGTCGGCGTGGCATTGCGCGCAATCGAACCACTGCCTGCAGCAGGGCGAGCGGATGGAGACTTGGGCGTTGAGGATGTGTTTGCTGTGTAAAATTAGCTTCTGGATCAGTACCTGAGGGCGGATGTGTCTGTACTTACCACATCGCGCTGTCTAGTATGCCAATGTAGAGAGTAGATGAGTGATAGCTGTAAGGATTAGGTTGTGACAAGGCGAGTGCTTTAATCGCTATATAGAGTTGCGGGCCGCCGCCACGTTTCACATTTCCTGGGGAAGTTGAAGGTGAAGGGGCTTCACGAGGCCCAGAGACAAACATTCAGAGTTACGAGGGATCACGAACACCAGAGCATTACCGCAAACAAGAGACACCGGTCTACACACAACCAATTGAAAGGCTACAGCACATCATCCACTTTCCACAGCAGTACTACTCAAGTCAAAAATCAGCAAGGATTTCTAGCGGCTAGGGAACAGCAGTGGTACGAAGGGAACGACGCGGCTGACTGGCCTGTTATAGTCGTAAGCGAAAGCTGTCAGCAGTGGCAAGATATCAAAATTGAGGGCAACAGAAAGACAAAACATTCATGGAACTGAGGTACACAACACCCTGGTACTGAGCTCGGGCTCCAGAGGGTGTACTGGCGCCGGGAACAGGACAACACAGCCTTGACGACGTACACAACATGGAGAGTCCCAATGGCAAAGATGAATCGTCTATCAAACCTGTGTCGTCTCTACGGTCCAGGTTCGAGAACCTGCAACAAGACACCGCAACGCCACCTGCATCACCAATCTTTGGACGATCGCCCTTCTTAGCCGGACCAGTTCTAGGAAGCAATAGTCGCCTCACCACACCTGCTACTGCGAGTACCGGACATGAAGCTATCACGGCAAACAACCTCGAGCCACCGAGAGCAGTGCCTCGACTGCTTGCTCCGAATACTCCGATGTCCAGGCCGCAGTCGATGGTGACAATCACACCTTCTCGGAGGTCGCCACCCCTCCTTAGGGTGAATTCCCCTCGCTCTCCAGCCAGGAAGAACATGTCCGTGGACCTACGTCCCTCCGCCGCCACTCCGGCTAGCTCAAGTCTTGCCCCGACAGGAATTGACACTCCTGTTAAGGCCCATGCACGGACTTTGAGTCGAGCAGCATCCCCAGCTCTGGAAGCTCGTATGCCGGCATTCCTGCAACCTAGCGAGTACTCCCAGGTACAGTCCGAGGGCGCCCCAACTGGTCCGCCAATCCCCGAAAACAAGCCTCAACCCCAACCTATGAGTGTGCCTCCACCAGTAAATCGTGCTGGCAAACCGAAAGTACCGGTTAAGCCTCTTGCTTTGGCACAGAAGACCGATAGCTTGACCGCACCAGAGGTAAATGTGGATCCCATTGACCAGGGCGCCTCCCCATTCAGTACACCTCCTGGCAGCGGCACTAGCTCGCCACGAAGACCATCGGATCAAGCTCATGCAAGAAATGGTTCGACTTCTTTCTTCGATCAGCGCGTGCGCACTACATCGGATGCTTCTTTCGTGGAGCGTGTTCGGACCAACTCCGGGGCATCCAACCATCGTAGCAGATTCGACCCCAATGCGTCTATCATAGAACGTGCTCGCGCCGGCTCAAACGCATCCTTCGTCGAGCCATCTTCCCTACCAGAAGGTTGGGATCATCCTCGGACTCCTCCAATGCATCATCATGCGGCAGCTAGACGCGAGCAGCAAGCAAATGGAATGCCCAGACCTGCGCGCTACAGACCGGTGGCTGCCAACGACAGAACTGTTGCAGGAGATCTTTCCGAAGACCGTCCAAGGCTGCCATCAAGACCCGAACTGCAAACGCGCGTCGGAAGGACTAGTCCTCCTAAAGTACGTTCCGGACGTACAAGCCCGGTTAAGCAGATCTTCGATAAACATGCGTTTGAGGGTCCGAAACGAGCGTATACTCTGGACGGGGCGCAGACTCCGCCTCGTATTCCCGCCAGTAAATCCACCCAGAAGTCCGCTCTGAGCCAAGGTTTTGGCCGGGTCGCACCACCACCACCACCACCTGCTAACGTGCCTCAAGTTGCACCACCGGCTCCCGCGCCTCGGAGATCAATGGACAACCGGCGAGAAATGCCAGCTCCGTCGCCGATACCTGCTGCCAAAGCTGTTGCAGCACCCGTTGCGGCGCCCGTCAATGGCCACTCTCACGATGACGAAGAGGACAATTTACCTTCAGACTTGGCAGGAGCTCAGGCGCCTGCAGCAAGTGACTATCCTGACTCTTCGCAAGCAAGCCGTCGACCGCCGAAGTACAAGAAAAGGCCATTCCAGATACCGACTGACTACGATACCCGCATATTTGCGGTCAATGGGGAGTATGTGTGCACAACAGGCCACCGCACGAAAGTATGGAGCTTGCGGACTGGTGAGCAACTAGTCGACTTGGAACATCTTGAGATCAGAGTGAGCTCCCTAGTATTCAAGCCATCCGCATCGGCCGAGGACGAAGGCAAACGTATCTGGCTCGGTACGAGTGTAGGCGAGATCCATGAGCTGGACATACCATCGCAATCGATCGTCAAAACCAGGCCGAACGCGCATACTCGCAAGGACGTTGTTCGAATGTTTCGATATGCCGCAGAGCTATGGACGCTGGATGATGGCGGGGATTTGAATGTCTGGAAGTCGGACCATTCTGGCTCTCTGAGCCTAGATTCACAGTTTAGCAGCTTTCGAACCGTTCGAGGTCACACGTACTCGATTGCGCTTGGTAAACATTTGTGGCTCGCGGTGGGTAAGGACATCCGGGTGTTCGCGCCAAGCGCCAAATCAGATACCGATTTCCAAGTGGTCTGGAGCCCTCTGTCGCAGCCTGGAACTGGAGAAGTCCACTCTGGTGCCACGTTGAGTGCGAAGCCAGAGCTAGTATACTTTGGTCACCATGACGGAAAAGTGAGCGTCTACAATAGGCACGACTTCACGTGTACGGCTGTTATCAACGTCAGCATGTACAAGCTCAGCTCTATGACTGGCGTTGGAGACTATATCTGGGCTGGCTTCAATACTGGCATGGCGTACGTTTACGATACTTCGACAACTCCTTGGACTGTCAAGAAGGACTGGAAAGCGCATGAGAAGCAGATCTGTGGCATTAATGCAGATCGGTCGGCCTTGTGGAAGATGGACCGGCTACAGGTTGTCAGTCTTGGAACAGACAACATGCTTCGCATATGGGATGGCATGCTCGAGGAGGACTGGCTGGAGACTCTTATGCAAGAGCACGATAGCGAGTACTGTGCGTTCAGCGATCTGACTGCTGCTGTGCTGACGTGGAATGCGGGTGCCACGAAGCCAGGATATTTGCAACAGAATAAGGAAGACAACAACTTCTTCCGGGAATACATCTCATCGCGAGAGGCACCTGACATCTTTGTCTTCGGTTTCCAAGAGCTGGTAGACCTCGAAGATAAGAAGATGACGGCGAAGTCCTTTTTCAAAAGCAAGAAAAAAGATGCTAACGAGCAGGAGCATATGGGCCACCAGTATCGCAACTGGAGGGATCATCTCACAAGATGTCTCGACGAGTTCAGCCCAAGTTCGCAAAGCTATACTTTACTGCATACCGCAAGTCTGGTGGGACTATTCACTTGCATCTTCGTCAAGTCAGCCCTCCGAGACAGGATTCAGCACGTCCACGCGTCCGAAGTCAAGCGCGGCATGGCCGGCTATCATGGCAACAAAGGTGCGCTTATCGTTCGCATGGTTCTGGACGACAGCAGCTTATGCTTCATCAACTGCCATCTCGCAGCTGGCCAGACCCAGACCATCCACCGCAACAACGACGTGGCAGCCATATTGGAAGCAGAGACTTTGCCATCATATCCTCTAATCAATGACGGCGTAGCACAACATGCGGACGTCTTCACCTCAGGCGGCGACGGCAGCATGATTCTCGACCACGAGATCTGTATCCTGAACGGCGACCTCAACTACCGCATCGACACCATGGGCCGAGACACCGTCGTCAAGCACGTCCTGCAGAACAACCTTAGCAGATTGCTCGAACGCGACCAACTTCTTCTTACTAAGAAGCGGAACCCTGGTTTTCGCCTTCGAGCTTTCCAGGAGAGCGAGATACGCTTTGCGCCGACGTATAAGTATAATCTCCAGAGCGACGACTACGATACATCTGAGAAGCGGAGAGCGCCTGCTTGGTGCGATCGTATCTTGTATCGCGGGCTTGGCAAGGTGAGGATGGATGAGTATAAGCGTTGGACGCTGCGTGTAAGTGATCATCGGCCTGTGAGTGGGCTGTTGAGGATAAGGGTGAAGACTGTGGATGAAGTGAGGAGGGCGAAGGTATGGGAGAAGTGTCAGCAGGAGTTTGAGGCGGCGAAGAAGAGGGTGGCTCGGAGAGTGGAGTAAGTGGTATTCCTTGATACGTGGAGTTGCGTGTGCTGATTCTTTACTCCAGGCTCGAGCACCTCACCAACGTCCTTGGCTTGTCTCCGAAGGAAGCCGCCCTACGATTACAATGATGAGCGCTTTTGATGAATAGTGTAAGATTAGTGACAAGAGTACGAGAATCATATCATACCTTATCTTCCGATGTCGCATCAACTACTCTTCTTGGGGTGCAAGTATCGCTGTAAGGTTCTGAGCGCGCTTCAAAGGCTTGCGGAGGAACAGTTGATTTCGCCACTATCTTCCTTAAGAGGCTGTAGTTCTACCCCATCGGGGACAGCTGATTGAGGACGTCTTCAGTCAACGAGAGCACCTTCCGGCAGCCGTTGTTGACTCAGACGTGATGTGCAACGTCCCCAACACCGATGTCACATCCCGAAGAGCCGGTTCCAGATGCTGCCACTACGGTCGACGAAGCTACCTGCAGCGTCTGATGTTGTATCGGAGATGGTATGGAAGAGACAGGTCAATCCAAGTACATCTCCACGAACTTGCCGCAGGCGCCGCTATTGCGGTCGGAGAAAGTACCATGCAGCATCTCTTGCTGTAGTGGAGACAGCGTGCGATCTCATCAGTGGCTCTTTAGCAGCTCTAAAGACTTACGGTGGGTGTCAGAAATACATCTCTTATCATAAGTGCAATTAATGTCGCGAATCTACACCACATCGATCCCAAACGCCTTCGCGGCCTCCTCCCTGCTGATCTCCTTCCCCAGCAGCCACCCAAAGCCAACCAGAGTATCGATGTTCGTCCTCTTCCCAAGATCCAGCATGCCCACCATCATTTGGTGCCCATGTACAGCGCCCGGGTAGAAGTCCAGCTTAGTCGACACTCCAGCCTCCTTCAGCATATCCTCATAGATCAACCCATCGTCCCTTAATGGATCCATGCCCGCCACCTGAAAGTACGTCTTCGGCTGCCCACCAACATCCGTCTTGGAGTGCACCGCAAACGCGAGCTCCGAATTTGTATCAATCTCACTAAGCTGAATCATCGCATCAAGCATAGCGGAAGGCATCGTGGGGTTGTTCGAATTCTGCTCTCGGGAAATATGATACGACTTGTACTTCTCCGGTATACCTGCATTGTCCATCACAGCAGGAATGCACAGCCATTGGCCCGTCAAAGGATGTGCCAAAGGTGCTTCCTGAAATTGGCGAGATAGACAAGCCATGAGAGCTCCGCCGGCAGACACACCGCCCATGACAAAGCCCATCGAAGGGTCCGCTGAGAGCTCCTCGCCCTTGGCGTTCTCGGCGATCCAGATCAGACTGTCCCAGGCATCGTGCTGGGCCTGTGGGAACTTATTTTCAGGGCCGACACGGTAGCTGATGTTCACCACCGTAGCGCCGAAGAGCTGAACCAGTGCTCGCGAGTACTCCGACAGCTGATCATTATCGCCACCAAGGAAGCCTCCGCCGAAAGCGAGCACAACAAGCGGTCCGCCACCGTTAGTAGGCTTGTGGATCTTGAGTGAGGAGCTGAAGCCATCCCGGACTGGAATTTCTTTGTAGAACTCCTCCGTTCCTTTCGGAGGTTGGCCGAGCTTCTCGACTAAGGTTGTGGATTGCGTCTTTAGCTGCTGGCGGACCATCAGATGAACAGGCACGTTCACATCGGGGGGAGGCATCTGAGCATTTGAGAGGAACTAAGGACACGGATATGTGAGCACATACTGCCACGCTATTCACTGGACAAACGTACATCATGGATACTTTGGTCCAGATGCGAGGACTGCTCGAGCTCTTCCTTGGATAACAGCATGATGGCGGTATCGCTTTAGACCGAGAGCAAATCTAAGTTGCGAGGCTCGTGGGGTTAGTAAATCCGTACAACAAGAACACGAGGCTTCCACCGAGTACTTATACAAGGTCGTCGGACCTATGTATCTTTCCTTTCCCGTTCGGATACCTAAGTTACCTAGTCTTGCGGGGCTGAAGTAGCAAGCCCGCAACGGCGGCGGGTCCATCCTGCCTAGCACGTTTGTAGGCCTTGCCGATGGTATGTCTGATTACATCGAAGACCAGCGAAGGTTGCGACGCGAACACGATAGGTGATGACTGGTGGTACCGAAGTCTGCGACCATCAATGTGGACTGGTCCGTGCTCGTTTGGGTTTCCGTCATAGTGTCAAGATATCTCAAGGCGATCGCACACAATACTACATGTACATGTGCCATTCCCACCTAGTCTTACTGACGAAATATCCAAACTGGATCTGACCGAGAAGAGCAAAAGATTAGTAGAGCCTGACGAGATCCTAGTCATGGAGAGGCAGCAACGGCGATATGAGCAACTGTGAACACAAGATTCCACCTCGCCATAGACGTCGGTGTTTCCAATAGTAATATACTGATTACATGAAAGTCCGAGGAGAGTACGTCCCGTCGTGATAGCGGATGGACGACTAATCGCCCTCAAGCATTATTGGCCCACGCATACAACGCCGTCACGCCACTCGACGCACTCAGCGCAGCCCTCACCCAATTCTGCAGCACCCACGCCTGCATCAGTTTGAGAGCCTCGCCACTCGCGTCCGCTTTCTGCTGCTCGACAGTACTGCCAGAGATCTCGATAAGGCGTTCGATGCCTGGCATCATCACCCCCTTCGTCCAGACCAGCGGGGCCAGAATCAAAGCCGCGGAAGCCGCGTAAAGTCGCCTCTGAGATGGGATCGCATATGCCAGGTAGGCGAAGGCGCTGGCCGAGATGACTGCTCCTGGTGCAACAATTATCGCCCCGTTTTGGAAGACACCTTTGAAGACTTCGGCGGAGATTGAGGATGGGACTTTGTAGAGCAGTGGGACGGTGCTTTGGGAGGCGGAAATGCTCTGCGGAAATCGATGGGCTTGATTAGTTTACCTCTTATGCAGCCCGCGGTGAGCGAATGGTATTTTATTTGTGAAACTTACGTAGCCGGCGAGGATGAAGGCAGTGGGAGCCGAGAGGTAGCGGGCGACGGTGATGGGGTCCATGGTGATTGTTGAAGGTGGTGGAGTGCGATTTGTATGGATGCTGAATGTTCTCTCTCGTGGAGCCAATGGGTGTATATGTACGAAATGGCAAGGGAAAGGCAGTGGTCTAAAGATGCTACGAGAGGAGACCAGTGCGAAGGTGTGTCTGTCGGCGAAGTTAAAAGTTGAGGACCCGGGTTGTTGATATATGGAAGTCGGTGCAAGGATCAACCCGCCGGTCACGGCCGTAGACACCTACCGGTTCGAATCGGCGTCTTGTTGGTTTCGTGCGCAAGACGGCGAGGAGCGGGATTCCATGACAAGATGCCGCCACGGGCCGATTAAGTCCGAAGCTAGCTTCAATGGGCAGGGTGTTGATGCAGCCACAACAAGGAAGGCGCGACCGATCTTCAAACTTGCATACAACGAACGACCATCTGCCCATACGATCACGACGGTACATTAAAGCATGCCCGGCCGCGTCGCGCGAGGTGCGCGCTCTTCAGCGAACAGCACAGTCTCACGCAAATCATCCACACAACAACTCAAAACAGCAGGCCGCAACAGCTCCCCAGTAACCGACGTACCAGACGAAGGCGCCGATACAACATTACGGCGCGCGATATGTACAGTCTTCGGCGATGCACAGAAGTCCACCGCCGGACATCGTAAACTCGTGATCAGCTTGAGGAAGATCCAAGAACAATGCGCCTACGAACCTGTCAAACTAAACAAAGCGAAGCGACAGGAGGACTACGAGGAGGAGGACTTCAACAGTGAGGTGGTACGATGTGTGCTGCGTATCTTGCCAGTACGTAAAGCAGAACCCGCCGGCGACAGGGTGGTGCGCTTCTTGGGGACCTTCTTGAACTCTGCCGGCGCGAAGGACAACGAGATAGCGACCTCAAGCGACCCGGACACAACAAGCGCTCTGGAGACGCCAACGTCAAGACTGGTCTCGCAGATACTCAACACCTTGCTCCAATTACTCACAGTCAAAGACAAAGTGATCAGGTTCCGAGCCACTCAGATCACGAGCCATATCATCAACAGTCTCGACACACTAGACGACACACTGTTCCACCAGCTGAGGTACGCGCTGTTGAAGCGAATACACGACAAGGAGTCTATGGTCCGACTCCAAGCAGTGTATGGGCTAGGGAGACTCGCAGCGGAGGTGGAAGACGAGGACCGAGGAGAATATTCTGATTCGGAGGATGATGTGGGTCGCGGTGTCTTGGAAAAGCTACTGGTAGTGCTTCAGAACGACCCAGCTGCGGAGGTGAGGCGCAACCTGCTGCTCAATTTACCTCTGACGAAAGAAGTACTCCCATACCTGCTGGAACGCGCCCGCGATTCGGATGGCGCAACGCGGCGAGCACTCTACGCGCGTTTGTTGCCGGCTCTTGGTGACTTCAGGCATCTCAGCCTGACACATCGTGAAAAGCTACTGAGATGGGGCCTGCGTGACCGTGATGAGAGCGTCCGAAAGGCGACTGCTCGGTTGTTCCGAGAACGCTGGATTGAGGACTGTGCAGTGTTACCAGCAGCTCAAGCCGCCGAAGAGGCCGAAGGCGAAGGCGCGCAGAAGCCTGCCAACCAGGCGGCAGACCCATCTCTCGACGCGCTTCTCGAACTTCTGGAACGCATCGACGTCGTTAATTCTGGCACTGAAGGCGGCATTGCCCTTACGGCCATGAAGGAGTTCTGGGATGGTCGGCCAGATTACGTTGAGTACGTATCGTTCCCAGACGATTTCTGGGAGGACCTCAACCCTGAGCTTGCATTCGTCGCACGAACATTCAACGATTACTGCCGCTCCAACAAGGACGCCGCATATGCTGGCCACCGAAATCTGGATGCATTGGTCGAAGAAAAGTTGCCAGAAGTTACTAAGTTCGGCTACTTTTTGGAGCGCGAACTGAACAAGCTCGTGGCGACCATGCACGAAGCAGCAACCGGCGAGGACGAGGATGTAGTAGAAGATGCCGCCCAGAGGGAATTCATCGTAGAGCAGCTGCTGCACATGGCTCTTACTCTCGACTACTCCGACGAAGTGGGCCGACGCAAGATGTTTGGGCTTATGCGTGAAGCTCTGTCATTACCTGACCTGCCAGAGGAAGCTACAAGACTGGTGTCCGAGGTTCTGCGACTCGTGTGTGGCGAAGACGCGAAGGGTGAGCGTGAGTTCTGCGGTATCGTGCTGGAGGCTATCGCTGAAGTGCACGACACTATACTTGGCGAGGATGGCGAGACCGAGCAGGACAACTCGAGCGTAGACGAAAGCTTTCATTCTGCCACGGAATATGTCGATGAGGATGGTGCTACAGTTAGCAAGCCTAAGCCGAAGAAGAAGAATGGCGAAGAGCTCACTCCGGAGGAAACTGAGGAGAAGGCGATCAAGGAGATCATGGTCAATATGAAGTGCCTGCACATCGCGCTATGCATGCTGCAGAACGTAGGCTGCGATTTGGAGCAGAATACGCATCTGGTGATGATGCTTAACAACCTCATCGTCCCTGCGGTGAGAAGCCAAGAGGCGCCAATACGGGAGAGAGGTCTGCTGTGCTTGGGATTGTGCTGTTTACTGGGTAGAGTAAGTTGTCGGCTGAGGACTCCGATCAGAAGATAACACTGACACATGGGCAGAACCTTGCGGAAGAGAATCTCACCCTGTTCTTGCATTGCTTCACCAAAGGACATCCAGCTTTGCAGACGATCGCACTGCAGATCATCGCGGACATACTAATCACTCATCCATCACTTCTAGCTGAGCCTAGCATCGATGCCACGACCGCCACCGAGCAACCCGAAGGCAACCAGCTGATCAAGCCAGTCCTGAAGGTCTTCTCGAAGTCACTGAAGTCAGACGATCCAGCGGTGCAGTCAACAGGCGCGACAGCTCTCTCGAAGACGATGCTCAGCCGTCTGATCACAGATCCTGATCTCCTGAAGCAACTCGTTGTCGCTTACTTTGACCCGGACACCGGTACCAACGCACAGCTCAAGCAGAGTCTGAGCTACTTCTTGCCGGTGTACTGCCATAGCCGTGCTGAGAATGCACACCGAATGGTCCAGATCGCACCCTCTGTCATCGCCAAGTTGGTCACTATTCGCGAAAACATGCTCGACGATGCAGATGTTGACGACGAAAGCGGCGAAGGAATGGTCAAGCTAGGTACTGTTGGCCAGATGCTGCTTGACTGGACGGATCCGCGAAAGATTGTTGGCTTTGCAGAAGCTGCTGGCACGAACGCGACTGCTGATGGAGCGGGTGAGACGCAGTTCTTGCTTGTAGAACGCCTGCTTGATCGCATGAACTCGTACCAAATTGGCAAGGATGAGAAGAAAGTGCTGTTCTCGATCCTTGGAAAAGTACATCTTCCCGCTGGTGCTTGCTCGGCTGAGCTGTTGAAGGAGTGTTGCCAGGAGGTCGCGGTCGCGTACGAGACAGGTCTTGCCACTGACATGACATCGCGCAACATCTTGAAGAAGCTGCAGAGCCAGTTATTCGAGCAGATGAACACGGTGGCTGCGGCGGAGCGAGGAGGTGGTGGACCCGAGGAGACTATTCTCAAGACGACAGAACTGCCGACTGAGAGTGGTGCTGAGGTCACGGAGACGGAGCTCGATGTTACGGTGCCGGCTAAGGCTGGCGGTGTGCAAGATGATGATGACGAAGATAGCGATGTAACGGAGGTGGGCAGGACATTGAAGGACACGACACTTGGAACGACAGCGTTTGGGCAGACCACCATTGGTGCACCGGACGCTGAGGGTACACGTGTGCAGCTGGATGCAGATGAAGATGTTGAGATGACCGATGTGACGGAGGACTACACTGAGGTGTAGTTGTACAATTCGATGATCCGTAGTCTTGCAGAGCAAACTTTCTGGCCACAGTCCACACGTCAACCTCTTCTCCAACACTGCGATCCTCACTCTAGGGCTACAGAGCCTCATCTTGCTACGACGGGATACCATCGACTTCGGAGAGCGATACTTGTTAACTTGCCGACTTCTAAGAGAATCTGCCATGGACGAAATGCTGCTGGTAAGCGTCATGTTGCTTTGAGAGTCAACCTTTCCGACAACAGAGATGGTATGAAGGCCGACATCTGGCATACGGTATTGCGGTCAGCACCATGGTGCTACGATATCCGACAACGCTTCCGAACCGGGTTTTCGGCAACGGAGCGCGATGGGTGTCGACTCGCCGACTTCTTCTGTACAGGAACCCCTAGCCACAGAGTGCTACCGGCAAGCGTCGTGTCACTCCATGGTCCCTTCCCGCAACAGACCGGTTGCAGACGTCGACGACTGGCCATGCGGCGATTTTACACCTTCTCCAGTTTTGCAATTACCCATTCAGGCGATATGGAGCACGACCTTGCCACGACGGGATACTGTTGACCGTGTGGAGCGATATTTGTCGACTTGCCAGCTTCCGGTGAGTCCCCTGCACTCCAAATGCTACTCTCGCGCGGCGATTGTGCCCTTCTGCAGCACTGCAGCCAGCAGTCTGGTGCTGCAATGCCTGAGGATTCCTCCTAGCCGCCTGTTTCGACGACGGAGAGGGCTTCAAGATTGACTACTGGCCATGCACGAGCAGCCGAGTATTTCATCAGGTGGCGACGAATCGCATTTTCAGGTGAGGTAAGCAGAAATTGAAAGCCAGCGGTATTCGTTGGACCTTCGTATTAACGACAGACCATCCCCAGGATTGAGTGAAGCTTATTGGGAGTCACCACGAGACTCACATGCATTCTCTGCTAGGTATATATATGGCCAGACGTCACACTGAACATGACACTATCATCCGCTTTCAGTAGCTTCTACAGCATCACTCTTCATCACTCACGAACAACAGCCTACGGTTCTTGCAAACTTCGACGAGAGGCAGTCGCGACGATGGATCACAACATCTGCAACACCATTCTGCGGTGTTTCCAGGCTGGCTGGAGTCTGTACGAAAGATACGCGCAATCCACCTGGAAAGCCGATTCCGGGCATCCCCCTGCCACAGTCAAGAGTGAAAACACCAGAGTACCGCCCCGAAAAGCTACGAGGACAGCCTTTTTTGACCTGCCGCTTGAACTACGACAGACCGTGTATGGCTATATGCTGCCATCGGACCGAACGATCAACTTTCCGCTACACAGACAAGAGGAGAAGACAGTTTTCGCCGTCTGCGCTACGCACAAGGTCTTATGCGAAGAGTTGGAAATGTGGATGTATAGAGAATGCAGCGCATCACTAAACATCACGCCCGACGTGGTCATGGAGGACATCAACGAGCTGCCGATGAAGCTAGAATGGTATCGGTTCCAGCGAATCGATATTCGCATCAGCTATTACCAGGGCTCGGGAGAGGGCCGGGCATGGGACCCTTGGCCTAGCGGCACCCGATTGAGGCAAGCTGTCGCCTCGTTACGACATGGGCATCCCAGTGAGCTGCCAAATCTCACCATCTGCTTTGTGGAAGACACCACCCTGAACATAGGTGATTCCGAGTGGACTGAAGAAATCCCAGAAGGAAGGAAATCTCGCTGGACTGGCTGTTGCGACGAAATCGACCATGATTGGTCCAACTACAAAGAACCTGCTTACGAGTATAGTCGCCCGGAACATTATCGGTTGAAGGATTCGGACAGCGGCAGTGACTCGGGTGAGGACGAATATGTTCGAGACTACCGTACAGAGACTTGGGTCCGTACACGTTCCCATACCTCAGAACCACTCGTCGCTAGAGTCCTTGACCACTTCGTGGACTTGCCACCGTGCAGATTAGCGTCAGTACGTCGTCTGTCCTACTTGGATAAGGACTACCGCGACGGGGAGCACGACTACGATCCAGAAGCGCGGACGTTCGATGACTGCTATATGACCGACTTGTGTAATGCGTTGGAGTTCTGGTTGGAGGGTAGGAGGGATGGGATTGACATTGACCCGAGGAGAGACGATTTATACTTCAATAGGACTGAATTGGAAAGGCTGGCCTATCGTCATTACGTCGGAGGCTGGTACTGTGATGGTGCACAGCCTCAACCATGGGAGCGATATACCGAGACGCTGGGCGATGGCGAGGAGTATGTTGAGGTATAGTTGTACATTCCAGATCTTCGACGCTTCGTAGTGCTCTAGAAGAGTAGTCAGTGTCTCCAAGATATGTCCTGCGTGCTTCTCTCAGCATTTCGATAAGATCAATTCACAAGTCCCACTGCGTGTTGGATCACAGGTAGTTGGCATATGCAGAACAACGTTCAGTCTACTGGCCGCTAAATCAAAACTGTTTCCAACATACACTGTACTGGATCTCACAAATTAGCTGGCATCACTGTTCACATGCAAACAATGTCGATTAGCCTTTCCACTAAAACCAGCTTCAAGTGCTGCGGTACAATCCTTCAGCCGACCGTTCCCCCATTGTCAACAAGCCTCCTCTCGTTTACTAAGCAACCTTCAAAAACAAAAAGAATCACGTACAGCGCAAAAATGGTTCCAAACATCCCAACCCAACGTGGACGTCTCGGCCACCCATATCCCGGGGCCAGCTGAATCAGCCGGACCAGGAGCTGTACCGCATTCACATTCGGATCCGAAAGCAGATCGGGATCTGGTCACCAGGATGTCCGGAGCCTCATTACAGCAGCCTGCGAAACCAGGGACGGCGTGTCTCGGGTGCCGGACCCGGAAGCTGAAGTGTAGCCGCGAGGAAGAGGGATGCAGTAATTGTCTCAAGGGCGGCTTACCTTGTGTTTACCCGATTCCAGAGCACGGCGCCAAGCGGAAACGAGGGCCTTACAAGAAGGATAAGGCGTCTCGCGAACGACATCTAGAGGACTTAGTGAAGTATCTGGAGCCTAAGGACACTTCTCAGCCTAGCCATGCTCAAGGCGATGAAGGTTATGGCGACTCAGCAGCCGCGACTGCAACCTCCGGATCTGGACCGTCGAACAGCGTCAAGTCGAGGATCGATGCGGGCAGACATACAAGTAATTCTGAGGACTTGGTGAAGGATGCGCTCATCGCGTTGACCAGTTCTCACCTCCCCGAGAACGAAGCCGAAGAAAATGGACGGTTCTTCCCTCTGCGGCAACCGAATGCTGCGAACGAGATGGGTGGTATCGCGGTGCACCCACCAGCGAGACGCATCTTCGAGTACTGGCATTTATATGTCATACGGGTTGATCCTATGCTCAAGATCATTCATCGTCCTTCTTTCGGTGAGAAATTGTTCGTGGTGATGGATGATCTACAGGCCGCGGATCCTGTGACAGAGACGCTGTTGTTCGCCATTTACTACTCGGCTGTGTCGACTTGTACGGCTCGAGAGGCGCGCAAGCAGTTTGGAGAGGACAGGAGGGTCTTGCTCCAGCGATACGGAAGGATCATTGAGTCGACGTTGTCGGACAATTACAGTATGCCTGTGCTTGAATCATTGCAGGCTTTGGTGATGTACATAGTAAGTATGGCTCGCTCTGTGTCACTAACAGCTAACATCCGCCCAGGTAGCGATGCGGCGCGACGACAGCCTCACGAACATCCAAGCCTTGTTCTCGCTGGCAGTACGCATGGCTCAGCTCATCGGCCTGCACAAAGATCCCGGTGACGATTACCCGCCTTACGAGGTCGAGATGCGTCGACGCTTGTGGTGGCATATCTGTGCTCTGGAGTCACGAGGCGCTGAAGAAGGAGGAGCCAGACAGTCAAGTGTTATGGACGGCTGTACAGTTCAGTTGCCGGCTAGCCTCAACGACGTGGACATTGCTCCGGAGATGCAAGATCGAGCGGAGCCACGGATCGGTGTCACAGACATGACTTGGGTGCTCTTGAAATGGGAGACGGTGCGTCTGGTGCACCAGCTGATACAGGTAAAGAGGTCCAGGACAGATCACTCGGATGCTGGCGCCGCGGCAACGAAACTCGAACTGAAGAAGATATTAGAGGTCAATAGGCTCGAGGTCAACAACGACTTCTTGAGCTATATGCATCCGTCGAGGCCGATAGATTGGATGTGCATCGGCTGGATTGAACTGATGCTAATCAAATGCCGCTTCCTGGTCGACTTCGCTCCCGGCCAGATTCCGACCAAGGACATGCCGACCAAAGACCGCTTCAATTTGCTGCAAGGCTCTGTGGATATTCTTCGCCTGTACCAGGCGGTCGCCAAGTACAAAGCTGTCAAGCAGTGGGCGTGGTACTTCCGTGGCTGGGTTCAATGGCACTCTATCGCGATTGTGGTTGCAGAGCTCGGCCATAACAAGAATCAGCAGTTCGTCAACAATGCTTGGAGGGTGCTGGATCCTGTGCTCGCGGACTGGGATAGAGTCTTTGACGCCAAGCGTGACGAACCAGCCTGGGAGCACGTCAATAAGCTGATTAGTCGAGCCCGGGAGAGTCGACAGCAGATGCCGGCGCAGCAAGACAATGAAGAGATGGACCGTAGCGATGGTGGACAGACACCACATTCGAGAACCACGACCAAGGCTTCCGGGTCCAAGGCAGCCCCCACTGCACCGTTCTCGGCGATATGGCAGGGCGACTGGACGGCTGACGCTATGGGTGGCACTTTGCCGATAGGCCCGAACTCGCCATTCAGGCCAGATAGCTTTGCTAGCCATCTCAGTCAGCCGCAGCCCATGGTCTCGATGACCTCGCCCGCAGCAGATGTCGTGGGGAGCGAAGCAGCGGTGCCCCCGCAGGACTGGACGCTGGACTATATAGGCTGCATAGGCGGCATGGAGGATATCGACTTCTCGGCATTCGAGGGTGTCTTCGAAGACACTGCGTGGGACTTCTCGAGTCCATCTACCGACCTCAGCATGGGTGTGAGACCATAGAGACATATTGTTACGGATTCGACATTGTGCAGTTGTCTGAAGACAGAAATATCATAATGTACCATGCCCGATTGTCTCGACATCTTCCTACTTCCACATTTATACAAGCAACGTCAAGCCAATCGCGCTGAAAACACTCAGCGCCACCACCGTCCATCCCGTCTGAATAACCTTTTGATTCGAGATCAAATGCGTAGTATCCCACGACAAATGCCTCAGCCCGTTCAAGCAATGGAAGGTGAACGGGAACGCGAAGAACGCTTTCGTAGCAATCTTCAGGATCAATGGCCAAGCTCCAAACGAGGCCGCAATGGCCGCGCTCTCCATGTGCAGACCGATGTATGGTGCGATGAGGTAGAGGGAGCCGAAGATGTAGAAGGCGCCGCTGAGGGTGCAGCCGGTGATGCGGTTGAGGCCGGAGAGGTACCAGGTGATTTGGGCATTGTAGATGGCGAGATGGGGGGCGACGGGGCGGTTGAGGCGTTGGCGGGCGAGGATCTTGTCGTGTTCGGTTGCTTCGGAGATGGTCGTTGCGGCGGCGAACCTGTAATTGCTGTCAGCTTGTGCGGCGGACAGGCGGTCGAGTGCCCATACCGTTTCTGGTGGTAAATGCCTGTGGCAATGGCGGCGGGCGTTGATAGTCTCAATGCTGGATGCTGGACGGCTACTGTGTGGTTGTTAGTGTCCCAGTACCATCCGCTGCCTCTTGTTAGGTACTCACGCCGCCGCAGCGACTGCTGCATCGCCCTCTGTGCAAGCATTGTCCTTCTCTCACGCAGGGGGGGTCGGTCAATGGTAGATGGGCTTACAGAGCATCGAGGTGGTCGTGATGTCGTTGCGAGAGCGGAGCCAGCCGAGGCCGACCGCTCCCAGCCAATCAACTTTCCCGCGTAGTCAGCGGGAAGAAATGCTCTCCATCAAAATCCTCGCGCGCGTTTCTGCTTCCTCTTTCTTTCCGCCAGGAATCTCTACCTACCCACCGTCTGGATGTCCATGAAGGCACGGTTAGCACTCAGCGTGCTAGATTCCGAGACCAACACACCCTTTCGTTAATCACTCGGCAGCTGGTAAAGATGGCTAGTCGTGTTTCATGATCTAGGGCGACAGACTTTTCATTCTCCTCATCTTGTCTATGTTGCAGTACGCAGGGAACGGAGCACACTTCTCCCACGTCCTTGTGGCGTTGCGAGGCAGGAAATGAAGCACTACATGCGCTGTGAACGGGGCGAAGGGTGTCTGGGAGCGAGGCACTAGGTCCGATGATGAGGACCACGGATGCGAATGAGGCATGTCGAGCTGTTCGTTTGTAGAACTACTTGCTATCAATCAAGGAGCGCAACTGCGCTGTATAGCATAGTTTCAGCCAGGGTATCTAGATGTGGTATCTCCCGTCACTCCACTACGCCTCCCTTGTTGTATTACGCCTCCCCTCCATTACATTAGACATTGACCAGCTGCAGGGTGCCGTTATACCCATGCTTAGGATTGCCATGATCCACAGTGTTATGCGAACACTGCACTTTCACCTCACCTACCACTCTCGAACTGTGTCGTCAAAGCCGAGTGGTAGCTCTTGCTATCATCCTGCTCACTATTCTTACTACTCCCATCCTTCCGAGGCGTGACCGGATGAGCGCGCAAAGGATGGTTCCCAACAGGCGGTTTAAGAGCGCGTATGAATGGTTCACTCGAGCGGCGCGGTCCTTCATACATTGGCGCACGACGAGACCCTTCATAAGAACGCAGTCGGCGGTGGGCCGGCCTTCCATGCTCGATCTCTGCGCTGTATCGGCGGTGGAGTAATGCAGCGTCCAACGGCGTGGTTTCGTTCCACTCAGGAGGGCCAGTATCCCATCCTTCGAACAGGGAGCCTTCCTAAAACACCGTGCCGTCCGAAAGGATCATGATTGGCGGCTCCTTGGTGTTTGGCCGTGACACTTCTGCGATCTCCCGCCCGCCTTTCCACGTACCTGCTTCCAGCATCTGGGCGAGGCTGAGCTTGTCCTTTCCAGATAGGTCGAGGAGGGTGTTGACTTCGTCTAGAAGCATGTCCAGGAAGCCGACTGTGAGGGCGCGCCACTCTACGATGACGTCGTCGTCTGCTGTGAAGAGCGGTACAACTTCGATATTCGGCTGTCCCTGCCGTGTTGCGTTCATGTGGTATTGCTCAAGACCGCGCTGCATGTCGTCTGGCTTGAGAGTGAGCAGGCCTGTGTCGACCAAAAGGCCGCCGTTGCGGTACTCGGGCAGGCCAGTCATCAATTCCACGCCCACAAAGTGTACATTTGCTAGCTTCTGCATTGGAACCATGAGCGAATAGACGAGCCATTGTGTGAGCTTGTGGAAGGGCACGATGTTTTCCCACGGATGTGTTGGGTGTGATGGCATCGAGGCGCATGGCCAGGCGTCTCCTAACGGGATGCCGTCCACTTGTGTCCTGGTATTTGGCCAGATGTTTGCTAGTCCATCCATCAAGGTCGTCCACAGGGTGGGTAGTGGGATGATGGGGACTGCTGCCACGTGAGTAGAAGGATGGCAAAGCAAATAGTCCACCATGTTGCCTGGTCTAGCCTCCGGGCCGAAAATCTCCTGGTTGAGTAACGATTCGCTGAGCCGTATGAGTAGATTTGTCCGTCCTTCGAGGCCATCAATCGGGTTATCGTTGTTCACTTGCAGACCTCTCCCCATCTTCTCTATCGTGAGCTTCTTCAGTGCGCCACTGTCCACCTGACATGGTTGGTCTGGGTTGCTGGAAAAGAGACCCATCTTAAACATCTCCAAACTCGCAACCGCCAGACCTTCACTGCGCCGGTAGATCTTGCCGCTCTCCTTTGACTTGTATTGCCACTTTGTACCTGCGCCCGCATCGAGCAGCACGGAGATAAGGAATAGGTCGATCAACCTCCTCGTCCGTTCCTGAGCATCCACAGTGCTAGGCCATGTCGCCATGAGTTGGTCCACCCTCGGCCGGCCTCCGACCTCAAAGTGCTGCCATCTCCCGTGAGGAGGTATTTCGTGATAGTTGGGCTCGAAGTCACGCTATAAAAAGCCATCAGCAGGCTATTCATTGTCTCAGTGACGTTGTAGATACCTTGATGATCGAAACAACAAATTTAGCAGTATCGTTGAACTTTGACATGTCCACGTGAAAATGCCTCAGTTGGTTGCGCCTCGCCTTCTCCAGCACCAGCTTGCTCCTCTCGCGCACAGCATAAATGCTTCTCAGGTAGCCGGCTGGGTCAATGTTCGGGTCCGGTGCCTTGGGCAGGGGTATGTTGGGCATGATCGCGTTCTGCGCCGGATTGCTGTTGGCGCGACTCATACCATAGGGCGACTTCACTGCTCCGTTGGTGTGTGGCGGGAGTTGGCTGTCGCTGTGACTGCTGCCGTTGCCGTTGCCGTTGCCGTTGCTGTGTCCTCGACTGCTACTCTTGCGCGAGAACAGACCCATGTCTCATGCAGCGGTCCGTACTGTCTCTGCCGAATGGCTGGGCGTGCTGGTGTGACCGTGCGATTTTGTGATTAGATGCGGGGTGCCTGTGCTCAAGGTTTTACAATGACCCAACGCGGTGGTGCTGCGGCGAAGATGCGGTGCTTGTGTGGCGTCGTCACAAATGTCAGAACAGCGAAGAGAATATAGCCTGGTACGTGTCGAAGGTGCCTGCCAGCTTTCGCATTCCATATGTCCCGCCTAATCACGAGGTGGCTTAAGGTTTACTGGCGCACACTGAGCAGAAGCACTCCCAGGCACGAGCTACACGGGGAGATAATTACCGCCCGCCAAACAGACCAGGAACAGGTAGGTGCTCATCTTCCCGGCCGGTGGAGGCCCGCGGCGCCACGATTGAACCTTGAGTTTCATCACGGCAGTTGTTCCTACAACCACAATGTGGAGTTCTTCTCGACTCTCAGGGTGTAGCACAGTAGGACAGACACCTCGTGGTTGGATACGTCTCCACAAACGGCATCTGCGAACTCATTCACAAAGCCCCACAGGTCGCGTGCAGTTTGGCGAATCAAGCAACAACCCTATGGAAATCGCCGGCGAAACGATGTTGACAGTCTCCAGGATCTCGTCGGATCCACAGTCAGCACTCAAAGTCTCAAACCAGTGGAACAGGCTCGAGGGAGATATATGTAGCTGCTCGAGAGCGCTTGCAACGAAACGCGCTGCTCGTCCGCGTCCTTTGTTTGCGTCAGGCGTGTGGTTGATGATCTCTCGTCCAAGCGTTATGATCTGTAATGGGGACGACTGTAGTCCTATACCATTCTCACGCCGGCTGATGTTATGAGAAGAAGATCCTACGAATGGCTGCATGACTCGGCAATCATGCACACGAAGAGAGATTGCAACCAACAAACATGACGAAGCTATCGCGCCTCCTCGCGTATTCGATGCCGTAGCCGATCGGCTGAACACCACCCGGACCCAACAGCCAGAGCTCAGGTGCCGTCTTGGCTGGGTTTGATGAAGTGCAAGACTTGTCAACGATCCGTGCGGCGGCACGTCGCGCCATACCGCACAGACTGATATCCTCGTGGAGGCGTTGTCAGTGCTTGACATTTCGATATCGCGGGTTGTGGAGCCGTGCCACGCCAGAATGCCTACATAATTTCGAGACTTCCAACACCATCAAGATGTTAATATCGCTAGGTTACCTCGTTACGTTGCCGAGCTTGCGATATGTTGCCGATGATACCTTCAGGACGTTTATCGTGCTGGTCAGGAGTTCTGGAGAAGATTGCAGGGTACCCACCGCGAGGCCAATCGATGAGGCTGGTTTGTCTGTGCAACTCGACAGAAGAGCCATTGCGTTGCAGTTTCTCATAGTTGCAAATTCAACGGCAGGAAGCCTTTGCTTTGGAATCGTGCCACATAACTGGGATGTAGCACAATCCACTCCGAGCAGCGAGGTCTCCGAAGCACCCATATCGATAACTGCTTGAGTGGCCAAACTCGTTGCCCTGCTCGAATGTTGCACCGATACCACCGAGATCTTGAGCAGAGGTCCTCTCGTCAAAGAACAACCAGCACCTATCCTGAGGTGACATTGAAAGTGCGTAGTACGGCTTGGCACTGACTAGGTAGGAGAATCCGGAGTTGCTGAGCGCAATGGACTGTGTTACGTACGTTTCGTGCATGTATACCAAGAGCTCAAGAGCCGGGTGATGTGGTCACGATGAACATGAGGTCGTCATTTCAAGATCGTCGCCAGAAGATATCAGATGCGAGCGTTCTCCGAGCAGATAAAATACTTCTCCCGAGAGCAGTCGGCCAATAGGCGAACTCTTCTCCGCATTTTCGGCACGTTGTGCTCGACTGCAGGTCATTTTATCAGGCAGGTCTCACCTCTCACCGTCACTGTTGCTCTGGGATCAAGCTCATCATCATCGCGTCTGACTGCTCTTGCTGGCCATTACGGTCGAAGCTCGCGTTGCACAAGGTGGAGCTCCTCACGCCTCACGCCTGCCAGCATTTGGACGTCCCTCATCCAGCGAAACCGACGGCAATTGCGTTATCTTACGTAAAAGTTGTCCCAATAAATGCTCCAGCACTGCTCACCGACAGCGCAACGTGGGCAGCCGCACCGTGTTGGAATCGTAAAGGTAGGATACCTAGGCCACTGACTAGCAGAAAAACTCTTCCAGTATCGTCAGGCGTTTCACCGCGTGCCTCAACCTGGTTCTCACCACTGCTCCTGCCACTACTACGGACCTTCCACAATTGTACTTTGCCATTGTCAACGTCGTTCCTTCCGCGCTGACCCTATACACGGCCTTCTGGACACCGACCGTCTGCCTATCTTCTCCCATCTGGCACAGAAGTATCTTCGTATACCGGAAGAGCGTCCGTGACCGAAGAGTCATTGCCAATAGAAACGCAAGCACTGCGAACTGAATCTCAACTACTCCACGATTCCCGATCGACTTCAGCTTCACAAACACACTTCTGACCGCCACGCCCCGAACCACAGTGCGCTCGAGATCAAAATTCTCAAGACCGGACCAGGCTCTCTTTCTACTGGGTCCCTCAAGTCCACAGATGTCTATACTGTAATGCCCGCGAAGGTTGTGGCTACGATTAACTCGAGTGAGCTCTCCTGACTCTGGTCTAAAATACAAGGCTGACTAGATGTGTCACAGCTGGAAGGCAAGCTGCTTCCTTCATCCGAGCCGCTGCTGCGGTGGGATGGCATGTCAAAGCCCAGATTCGCAACCGGGAAGGGCTGGTCTTTGACGAGCTATCCGAGCTTCCCAATGTCGAGTTCATTGAAGGTGACCTCGCCAGCCCGCAGCGAAAACAGCTGCTCGACAACTTATTCTCTGGCGCTAAGATAGCTTTCATCAACACCACCCACTGGGGAGATGAAGTTGCCATCGGCAAGGCTTGTGCCGATGCCGCCAAGCGCGCAGGCATTGTCCATTATGTCTATTCGAGCATGCCGGATCACTCAGCGTTCGGCAAGGACTGGAGAGCGTTGCCAATGTGGTCGTCAAAGTTTGCGATCGAGAACTACGTCCGGCAGATAGGCATTCCCGCAACATTCACATACACCGGCATATACAACAATAACTTCACGTCCTTGCCGTACCCGCTGTTCCAGATGGAGTTGCAGGATGATGGAAGCTTCGTGTGGCAAGCACCTTTCCACCCTGATGATCCACTACCATGGCTCGACGCTGAGCACGATGTCGGTCCTGCGTTACTCGCGATCTTCAAGAAGGGACCCAACCACTGGAAAGGACAGAGGTGCGTTGTACAAAAGAAAGGTTACACCTTCTGCACCGACTAATCTGATTCTCCAGAGTAACACTTGCCTTTGAGAAACTGACTCCAGTCCAATGCTGCGCCCGCTTCTCCAAAGGCTTAGGCAGACCAGTTAACTACATCCATGGTCCCGTCCAGATCGCCGTATCAATACCCTCCGGTTACCGAGAGCAGTTGGAAATCCTACAGGACACTCTCGGAACCAAACGCGCACCGTACTTTGGACCTGACCTCGAATATCCGCGCGAAGCCCGGAGTATCTGGGAGGGCCATCGCGGGATCGAGGAGTACGCGCGCGAGGTCTTCCCCATCGAGGAGTACAACAACGGGCTCCGATGGATGGAAGACGGGACAGAGGAAGGGCTAGCGACGCCGAGTGAGAGTAACAGTACGCGACCGGCCACGCCGGCTGGGCATCCCGTGCAGCAGATCTCGGGCGCTTATACGCCGCGTTCGCATCCGGAAACCATGCAAGGGGACTTCTTTGTTGGAAGTTGCTGATGCGGGATCAAGGATCAACTATGGCGTTTTGCTTTAGGCATGACTGAAGGAGTCTACATAGCAATACGAGGACTGTTTTAGGCAAATCGGACCGTCGATCCGCCTACTTCGATTTTCAAGCCAGGAGCACGATGGGGTGGTGTCAGCACGCACCATGGCGCATTTGCATTGCATCGTAGTACTGAGAGTATTTGAGCATTTGAAACATGGCAGGAAATCATCCGAGTAGATGGGAAAAGTTTAGGTCTGCATGGCGTTATGCGAGCGGTTTGTCTTGGCGATGCATTTGACAAGCATCAAGGTTTGTATCTGGGCGAAGAAGGAGGATGCATGTAGATGCTGATGCTGTATAGATCGTTTCGACATTGCTGCTGGGTAGTACTACGTTACCTGCAGCTCTACGACGGCAGTAAGAACTTCTCCCTGCACACTGGGTATCCAACGCTCGTAAAAAAAAATCCCGACCATTTCACTACTTCTTCTTCTGCTTCTTGTTGGGGAGTGCTGCGCCGCCGGTGCTCTCTCTCGGTCGCACCTTGTCACCCTTGTCCTGCACCAACGCTCGAAAATCGACGGGCTCGTCACCATCCCGATCATCCTCTTCGTCATCATCGTCCTCGAAGTCCGGCTCGGAGATCTCGTCTTCTTGCGCTTGCGTGAAGAACTTGATCGCGCTCGGCCACAGCTCTTCGGCGAAGCTGATCGCAAGCTCCTCGCCCATCTGATGCACCTCGACAGCTTCATCGTCAAACTCATCCTCTTCTTCATCATCCTCGGCTGCTTCAGCGATCTCTGCCTCCACCTCCTTAGTCTCGCTGCGAGTTTTCCGCCTCTCCTTGCCCTGCTTGTACTCCTCCACGGCTTTCTCGCTCTCCTCAGCACTAACCCACCGTCTCTGGCTCACCCATCCAAACCACGTAAAGAACGAAGTATTACTCCCATTCCACTTATCCACCTTCTTCTTCAGCGCAGTGTACTCCGGCAGGCCCGTAGCAGTCATATCGCCAATCTTCGTCCGCGCCTCAAATAATGCCACAGCCCCATCGGTCAAGCCCTCCGTGAGATCCTTCCCCTTCTTCCAATGCACCTTCACCGGCTCCGAAACGAGCCCAGTCCACCCATCTCGTGCTCGCCGGTAGGAGAAAGTCTTCTCTAGCTCTGTATCCTCGAAGTCGTCGTTGGGCTTGAATTCGAATTTGACGCTTATGCTGCGCGGATTGCCGGCTCCACCATCATCGAGTTCCGGGCGTCGCACTTCCACATTGAGGAGCGATTCGGCGAAGATGCGGCTGTCGTGCGGTTGGATCCATTGGTCGATTTCTGGTGGTGCTTGTTCGACGACCAGGGGCCAGAAGTTGAGGATTTTGCGGACTGCTTGGCTGCGTTTGGCGTAGATTTGTGTGCTCAGGGCGTATTGCTTGCGCACTGTAAGGTATGTTAGTGAAAGCTGTTGAAGAGTGTGGTATAGCACAGGCTTCGAACTTACTGATTTCGGCGTCGACTTCTTCGAACTCATCCTCGATTGAGGCGAGATCCTCGTATGACACGACCGCCGGGGAGTCTTCCATGATTGTTGTGTTAATGGTATGCGAAGGAAGAGATATTGGAAACGATGTGGAAGATGAGAAGCTCGAGTTCTGAATTGACAAAATTAAAGTGGAGCTTGACGATGATCGGCAGCCGGCAGCGGGCATTGAAAGCCCTAGGACCATCTTGGGAAAGCGCGGTTTCTGGCAAGGGTTGGACATGGTTCGATTTTTCGACAACTCCATATCGACACGATTCGTTGCCATTGGCCTCTCAAACTTGTGTAGTCGAGTGTCTGGATCTTGTACGAGCACAGGACGACGGTGAATACCAACTTGGCCGTGAAGTAAGGTACGCATTTGGCCATATCGAGATTTCACCCATGATGCCAGCCTCTTTGAAGGACTTCGAGACTGTGTTCCCGACACTGGTCAAGGACATCAAGGAGCACTGTGAGAAGTATAAGCTGCCTGATCAAGCTTTGACTTGGTTCGAAAAGGTATGGTTGCAACCAATGCTGTCCCAAAACGCAGACGACATTGATTGACTGATATCAGATGGTATAGTCCCTTTTCCACAACACAGTCGGCGGTAAATGCAATCGTGGTCTCTCTGTCATCGATACGGCTCAACTCCTGCTGAACCGGGAGTTGACCAAAGATGATTACTTCCGGTCCGCCACCCTAGGCTGGATGATCGAACTGCTGCAAGCCTTCTTCCTGGTCAGCGACGACATCATGGACTCCTCCAAGACCCGCCGTGGAAACCCATGTTGGTACCTCATGCCTCAGGTCGGGATGATCGCCATCAACGACGCCTTCATGCTTGAAAGCAGCATCTACCTCCTCCTGAAGAAGTACTTCCGCCAGGAGAAGTACTACGTCGACCTCATCGAACTTTTCCATGAAGTCACCTTCCAGACCGAGCTAGGCCAGGCATGCGATCTCCTCACCGCTCCCGAAGACCACGTCGACCTTGACAACTTCAGCATGGAGAAGTACACCTTCATCGTCATCTACAAGACTGCTTACTACTCCTTCTACCTGCCAGTAGCACTTGCACTACACTTTTCCGGCTTCGCGAGCGAGAAGAACCTCAAGCAGGCGGAAGACATTCTCATCCCTATGGGCGAGTACTTCCAGGTGCAGGACGACTACCTGGACAACTTCGCCGACCCGTCCACGCTGGGCAAAATTGGCACCGACATCCAGGACAACAAGTGCAGCTGGCTCGTCAACCAGGCTTTGAAGCGGTGTGATAGCTCGCAGCGCAAGGTTCTGGAGGAGGACTACGGACGGAAAGACTCTGCCTGCGAAGCGCGGGTGAAGAAGCTCTTCGATGAGCTGGATCTTGAGCGTGTGTACAAGGAGTACGAGGAGGCGCGGGTGACGGAGTTGCGAGAGAAGATTGCGTCGCTTGATGAGAGCGAGGGGCTGAAGAAGGAAGTTTTTGAGGAGTTCTTGAGGAAGATCTACAAGCGGACGAAGTGATGGAGCAAACGGCTGTGCGGCTGAGCACTTGATAGACCTGTAGAACTGTGCTCGGATCAGCCCTCCAGCTGTTCTAAAGGCTAAACAGACACAAATGCCAGAAAGCCTCGTCGTCTGTGTGATTGGCTTTCAATTCGCCAAGACAAACTCCGGATCTTGCTTCAACTTCAAGTTTGTTCAGCTTCTACCAGCTTTTTCTCCTTCTGCTTCTTCTCGCATCGAATTCCATCGACTTATGGCAAAATCTCGTGAAAGTTACACGCAGCAGTAATCGTGACTGCCAGGAGAAACAGCTTGCCGTGCGTGCATACCATGACTATCTACCACATGCGCTATTTCGCGTACGATCCGAACTCGTCTAGCCATAAGACACAAAACTGAACCATCTCGTCTGCAGAACGGCTTGAGTCATCGCCACGTGGGAACTGATAGTTTTCGTATCTTCCAGAAGGCGCAGGGAGTCACATGCTGGTGACCGAAAAATTCCTTTGTTGGCAGTGCATACATATATTTGCTTCACGTCTTCCACCATCACGATCGCTCATCAAAGTGCCACAAGACTGTACTGATCACCTCAGCATTAGACGAAGAGCCACTTTCTGCGAAACGCAGGACTTTGGCAGAAACGTGCCATCCCAAGAATACGGTCACAATCCGCTGCGACCTTCTTGGAAGCTGTACGGTTCTCACCATGGGCGGCAGAGCGTTCGCTCAAGCAGCAGCCGCTGGACAGCCTACTCTGGACACACCACGCATGAGTCCAGATGAGTACACAACCCTTAAGGCCATCTATCTCGCAAGGGTGCAAGAATGCTTCCCGACAGCAAAAGTTGCCTGCCTGACCGAAGCACCGGAGAAAGAGGACTACGGCGACATGGACATCTTCGTGGCCGTCAGCCAGAAAGTCGAGTTCATTGACCTGGCCGACAGTGTCGGTGCAGCAGGTGTCATCAGCCAAAGCAGCGGCGAACATCAGAGTTGCTCGCTTGCTGTGCCCCGTGATGGTTCGCGCAGTGGCAATCGTCCAGTCGTCTACAAGCCATACAACGGCAATTCAAACAAACTCGCGCCCTCAGCCACTGTCACGACTGAAGAGTACGCTCAAGTTGACATCGACATCGTCCATCCGGATATCCTGCCTTGGCACGCCTTCTACTACTCCTATGGCGACCTGGCGGGCTTGATCGGCCACACTGTCAAGCACCTGGGCTTCCTGGCAAGCGATCGCGGACTCTGGCTACGGCTGAAGGAGCTCGACAATGCCAAGAGCCTTCAAATCCAGAACGTTGCTGACAAAGACGGCCGCATCTTCCTGTCCGACGACCCAGTACAGGTGATGCGCTTCTTGGGCTTGTCGCCTGTTACTTACAACGCTGGCTTCACTACGATCGAGGAGCTGTACAAGTGGGTTGCCACCTCCCGCTTTCTGTTCGCCGAGTCCGTCAAGACCGACTGGGACAACTCAAGAGATCGCCACCGGCTGGACAAGCGCAAGCTCTACTCCGGCTTTTTCAAGGAGTGGCTCCCCGAGCGTTTCAAGGACAAGCCGACCCTGGACGAGGAGGTGAGGAGACAGAGAGTCAATGAGCTCCGCGAGAAGTTCAAGGATGAGGCTGTAGCGTTGTTCGGAAAGCAAGAGGAGTTCGTCGCCAAGCGCGATGCCATCGTACGAAAGGTGCAGCATGCGCTCGCTACCAGTTGCTTGAAGCCGCTCATCGCTCAGCATAGCAAGCAATCTGACACCAGGAAATTGGCGGAGATCGTGCGTGCGTTCAGGAGGCACGTCGTCTTCTCTCCTTCCGGCCAACCGTACGCGAGCGAGACACCTCACACGGATGCTGAGTCCCAGCTGTACCGCTTCCTTGCCGACGACGGAAACACCTTAGAGGACCCGCAAGGCACTGGTGCGTGGGTGGAGGAGCACTGGGAAGAGCTGAAGCTGCTGCAGAAGCAGGTAGACGGTCACGGTAGCGGACATGGGCAGGTGGAAGCATGAACGGGTGGAGCTGATGCGAATGTAGGCTGGCGGCACGATAGCTACCATCGAGTGGAGCGTGAAGTCCACTACTCGTCAGTCTGCTCTCGCGCACGGGATGAGATTTTGGGAGGGTGGTTCATGGTCGATAAAGTGGCCCAGACAGAGTTCATGTTCGAGAAAGCGGCACAAACAGACAGCTTGAGCGGGTCGAGACGGTATCTATCAGATCTATCAGCCAATCCACGTCTTCATCTCGCCTACCTCTCAGTTGCAGAGCTCATCTCACCACTCGGTTCATCTGGCAGAGTACCGTGAACTCCTACACAAACCTTGTGTTGCTAGTAGCTACAAGCCGGTGCTAGTTGTGCCGTGCCAGCAGACGGTCCACTGTGGGTCTATCACATGCTGCCGCTGCCGTGGATCCGGAGCATTTCCGGGCGTCAGACTTCTGGTGAAATCCAGGTCTGGAGATGTCAAACTCTGGTGCGCGGCTGTTCGGCGTCGCGAGATTTGAAATGTCTCGGATGTTGGGAAGCAAGATTGTGTGTGGTGTTGTAGTTCGGAGCTAGATAGACCGCGGTACTGATCGAATGCTGTAAGTGGTGATGACGAGGGCAACATCAAGATGGTACACCAGCCGCTCTGGTTGAGGGAAGGAGCCAGATTGGCGGGCTCGTCTGGCTCGATCACAAAATACATGTAATTGTCTGGGAGCATACCGGGTGGAAAGCTGATCTTCGACTAGGGTGAGCAGCGAGGCATTAAGCTCCAGTCTGCTGTCGCACCTGTGGCAGAGCACGAGTCAACCACGTGAGCCGGATGCACAGCATATGCCATTGCTGATCTGAATCCCTTTGAGTCCAGTCGGCGGCGATCGAGGCTCTCACTGTTGAAGCGAGTCCTGGAACCGAGGCGGAAGAGGAAGGAGCCGGCTCTGTGGTCGACCAAGTCGACGTATAATCGCGGCATCTGCCTCTGGAAATGGAAGGTGGGTGCACAGCCTCGCCAGGCGAGCCAGGCTGGTCTTCAAGAAGTCCTCCCAGTGCAGGCGTTGATCGGCAGACATCCTGGGGAAGTATACCAAAGTTGATACCATGACCCGAGATACGTCCGCGAGATCTGATGTTGCAATGGACAAGCGATATCCGAGCATGGATGCGTCGCTTACGGACTTCCGAGATAACGCAGCGTCGATATCAGGAACCAAAAGTCGGTAGGTCACCTCACATGTCGGTTGCAGCCATGGCAGTGGTTTAGAGTTCGACCAACCATCACGTCGGCTGCACGAGAAACAAAACCCAGCCTTCAATCTCGTCTCTGACCTTGTGGGGCGCGCCCGTGGGAGGTGGGGAAGTGGTTCAAGATTGTCGATCTTTGCCCGGAGAAGTGACCCTGGAACGGTATGTCGCAAGTCTGCAGCTAAGTGCCGAAGCCCCGACAAGGATGGAATTAGTAAGTTCGCAAGAGCATCTCGACGGTTCAGAAAACACACCCGGTGCTGAAGTCGTCCGCTATTCGGACCCGAAGACCATAGCAGAACCAGTTCTCGATGACAGTAACGTTTCAACTTACACCGCAATACGGAGAATGAAGAGCAACGTGGTGAAGATGATGAGTATTCACATCCACCCGAAGTAGACGGCTTCACGTGCCAGACGTCGCAGACTCGGCCACACGACGCAAGTACGCCAATTGCCTGTCGACATCACCTCATCATAAGGTTTGCTCCGCATAACGTGAAGTGTCGCTTGCGTGGAGGATCGCCGGAGCTCGCCAGAGTCGCCACGGGCGCGGCGGCATTGGGATGTCACGATGTGAGACATCGATCTGGGTGGGATGGCGCTTCCCCCACCTTCGGCCCAATGACACCAAGTGCTCGAGACGAAACCAACACGAGGTCGCTAAACTCCCGGTCAGATCGTATAAGCTAATATATCTAATAGAGCAGTATGCAAGCCACCGAAGATCTAGTATGTCAGAGCTCCCTCGAAATAAAGCTTAGATATTGCCGCCCCGCTACACCAGGGCCAGGGTGTTGATTGGGGTGGAGGCTGTGACCTAATGGTCCTCAGGGTAAGGTAGGTCACTTGTTTGTCCCTGATACTCAGAACATCAACAGACATCAACGATGCAGCTCGTACATCCGCCCTAGCCCACTAAATATTATCTCGAGGTCTGCGGAAAGGCTGATGTGTGGGAAGAAAATCACAACGAGATCTGGTAAGCTAACGTGCGAGATTGTGGATCGACGGCAGAGCCGAGAGGTATACGATAGCTGCCCAGACCCCCTGGATGTGAAAGATTGCAGCTGCAGACGGGCAACAAGCACCTCCTCAGCACGGCCTGGTCGATGGTGTGTTCGCGACATAACGTATTGAATGAGGTCAGATCGTCACGGCCGGCCCAGGCATCATCCGGCAAGCCTATGCTCGTCAAGTGCAGTCTCAGCTTGGCGAGCAACGCTATCAAGAGTCCAGTCGTCATGAGGCTACCGCTGCGGCTTCTTCGACGGCCACGGGGGCGCCAGAAAAGTGCGCATTCCACCACCTCTTGATCGGCACGGCTGCCGGCGCTACCACAGCTACATTTCAGCTTGGTTCATGCCTCCAGCTTGCACCCTGCGGGTCAGTCTTTTAGACTTCCGGGACGATGCAACCTTGATTGGCTGCGTGGCTCTTTAACTTTGAGGCTTTGGCCTGTCATTGCGTGCAATCACCAGGCCATGTTTTGAGGAGCGTGAAGCCGCGCCTTGTGTCTATGCGGATCATCGCAGATCCCCGCTCCGCGTTAAGTAGGTTCGTGTGGCCCTGTCTGGTCAGATCTCGATGCCATGACCCCGGCGGACTCGGCCGATCTTCCTCTCTTCCTCCCTGGGCTGCTGCTGGGCCACATGCTGTCCGCGCGCTCTCCACACTCGCTAGATGTGGAGTTCTGAGGCTAATTTGACGGGCATCGTAGTGGCCGTCAACCTTGAAAGTTCAAAGGCACTGCACATCCTTGAACATTCGCCACAGGTCAACCAATTCCTCGGATCTGTCTTTCTCTGTCCTTTTCAACGCGCCCAGTTGACCCTGTCGATTAGTCTGTACTTGGGCGTATTGCTTTTCTCCCATCAATCACTCATCGTGTCATTGCCCACGTACTCCGCTTTCGACAGACAGGGATTCGTATTGGCGTATAATGCACGATTCCCCAGGCTCATAATCTTCTGGTCCGAGACCTACTGCCGGCAGCTGCACGAACTGCCGCTCGTACTCTTCCACAGACTTGTTCGGTCACCCACAGCCTTGAGGACTCCCCTGAATCCTAATCCCGTGCTGAGGTCCCCCTTCTGGATTGGTACCTATGCATGATCAGTCCCTTGTTCTAGCAGCTTTCACATTCGCGACCCGGAGATCACCAGACAGACCAGTTTTGACATCGGATGACCCAGCGACACCTCGCTGCTCCTCGTGACGGCCTCCACTGGCTCGCAGGATTGTCGTTTCTGCCACTCGAGCTGTCAGGACCATAGAGTAAAATACACTGTGTGACTTCAGCCATGGACTACCATACTTCGGAGCGAGGTCCTAACCGGTCCATTGCATCCGGCGGATACAATCACTCTCGACCTAGTATGGATTCACCGCGACCTCGTGAGCAGCGGCCAATCCTACATCCATCGCTATCCGACAATTCTAGCATGCAGAGACGACCGGCCGCGTTGCACAGCACAATCCCGGCCGATGGTCGGCCGCAGTTTCCCAATCTACCCGGTGTGAAGGACATCCTAACGGACACCTCAACGGCTTCTCGATTATCACCGCACGCTTCTTGGGACAACCAGGGTCCCGCCAGCATGTACTCCTCAAATGGCGAAGGACATTACTCAGGACCAACCATGCATCCTCCCATGGCCCTCCACCCCCCTCACCTCCCCAATGGCCATTTTCAAGGGCCGCATCCGCGGACGTTTGACGTTCCTGTGTTGAACACCACTCGGCTCAACAGCCACGCCTCACGATCAGTACCGATCTCTCCATATGGGGCGTTCCCAGATACTGCCCGAGACTATTCGGATGTGCGCACAGAAATTATGCCTCAGCCGCCAGGCAGCACCTATCTGAGTAATGGTGTACATATACCGTATGTGCCTGTCGGCTCCGACGACAGATACTACCAAAGCGCAGCCACCGCAAGCGACCACCCATCCGATTCGCCGTATGCTATGACTGCCACTGAGAGCCAGAGACAGTATCTTTGCACCAAGGATACTGCGGACGGATCTTTCCACTACTACGAGGGAGGCGTGCGCATTCCGACGCATATTGATGGTGAGCAGGTCAATCCGGCTTGGGGTCTCACCAAGGCTATGAAGCCACGGAAACGATTGGCGTTGGCTTGCCTAGACTGCCGGGAGAAGAAGGTGAGGTGTGAGCCAGGTGTGAACAGCTGCCAGCAATGCGAGAAGGCCAAGCGCCCATGTCGAAAGTTCGTTTGCCTACCCATAACTCCGTTGAACTCGTCTAACAGTTAATCAGGGTTGTTGGACAGAGCTCAAACAGCACCGCATCCTCGAGCACATGGCATGACTCCGCGAGCTCCCCGGTTCGCAAGACCCCATCGACCTCTGATCCTACACCCACCACAGAGCGAGCCTTCGAAGCAGATGCACTCAATAAACGTCGCGACCGCGCAGATCCCTCGCCGCCGAATGTTCCAAGTAAGAAGCATAGATCGACCTCACCTATGCCAGGAATACATGGATCGTCAATGGCCACGACTGCAGACATGTCAGCACCAAAACGGCCTTCCTTTGAGGTTGGTGCCAGCGGTCACGTATCGTGGGAGGACGACCCGCATGATGTCTACCCAGAGCTCACTCTGCATCTGCTGGACCTCTATTTCGAACACATGAACAGCGCCGTCTACTGGCTATATCCACGCCGCCATTTGATACATTGGACCAAGACGTGCAAGCCCAAGTGTCAAAACGAACGGATGGTGCTCTATGCTATACTCGCCGCTGCATCCATATTTGCATCGAATGCCCTGTCGGGTTTCGGCAAAGATTGTGCTACCATAGCGGGAGATGCTATCAACTCCCAGATTGGGAAGTTCAACATATCTGTAGCTCACACGAAGATGATGTTGGCACTCTACCACTTCGCCAAAGGTTCGATCGGGATACCGTGGGACCACGTGGGATCCGCTATGCGGACCATCACTTTTCTGCAACTCCATACCGAGGAAGGTTGCTACGACGATGCTTCATCGGCAGCACAGCCCAGGACCGAATTCCAGCTCTCCACCGAGCAACTTGCTGAGTGCAAGCGACGGACTTTCTGGTCCTGTTTTCTGATGGATAGACTAGCTGGTCCAACGGTGTGTCAGATCAAGCCGCAGGACATCTTTCTGCGACTCCCATGCTCGGAGGAGAGATACGAGCAGGGTGCTCCGCCGGAAGCACCGTACTATCCCAACGAGAACATTGATCCTACATTGACACTACTCACACCATCCAGTCCGTTGTCAACGATGGCCTGGCTGGCACTTGTGGCTGGCATCTGGGGAAATGTGATTGATTTCACCTTCTGCGCACCACATCGGCCAGCTGCGACATACAGCGAAACCTACCAAGCATTTTACACGGATGTACGCAATCGCCTTCAAGGATGGTCCTCACGGTTACCAGCCCACTTGCAGTATGGTGAAGCAAACCTCAACGAAAGCATCCAGCGCGGAGACTTCCACGCCTTCATTTGTATGCACACGCTCTATCACGCAGCACACATGAAGCTCAATCAATGCTTGCGCCACGCCCAAATGCCAGAGGTGATCACCCGTAACATCCGAGAGGCACATTTCCACGCCCATCAACAGCTGCGCATGATGGCGACAGTGGTTCGTGCAAAGCGCACCGTCTCGGTGAACGGGCAAGCAACAGAGTGTGCCCTGTCTATCCCATTTGCTGGCTACGGTAATCTGATCGCCATTGATATCGTTAGTGCTGGCGGACCTGAAGCTAGCCTCCCAACTACATTGGGTCTCATCGAAAGCGGAATCGTCTGTCTACGCGAGCTCTCGACTTTTTGGAACAGTGCCAGGGATCAGCTGCGGGCCTGCGAGAGAAGGTATTACCAGATCAAGAACATCGTCACCAGCGGGCAGAAGTCTCGCAGTGGCGCATGGCTGGGCAGGAGATGGGGTATAGAGCTCCCCATGGAACGCGACCTCCGAGAAGAGGACGATTGCATTTACGGGCTGGGCGACACGACGAAAGGGTCAGACGTATACTTTGATGCATTCGCCGACAACGAGCCGGGACAGAGCGCAAGTCATCGATCTCTACGCATCGCATAACCTTGGATGTACAACCATGTCTGTTTTGCTGGCTTTCAGAGGGCACATGCAGGTCAAGGACAACAGGACTGCAATTGTACAGCAAGAGGCTAGATCTCCACCACGGAACAGAAACGGTGTGACGACGGGTGCCACGGACAGCCCATTCGAGGTGTCCTTGTCAAACCCAAATGTGTAATGATATTTTCGGTTTTCCACCAAGTCCACGTTTCTTCATGCTCAACACACTTGGAGTTCGCGGGCAGACATGTCGACTTCTTCGACATATTGATTGATGATACATCTTAGGCGATGAAGAGCGTGACATTCGGATGTGTGCCATATGTGGGTGTTGCACGTCAGCTATATCTGCACCCTGGCAATCAGGAAGCGACTTGTTGTAGCTCAATCTTCTCGCTAGCAGTATACCAATGGCATGTTAGACTGAAGTACGGCAAGGACCTAGTTTCGGCCGGCGCCGACAGCGTGCCTCAATACGAAGAGGTCTTCACGAATTCATACGGCGGGCGCGCTAATAACACCATCATCGGGCGATCCTCTGCAGGAGCTAGCTCCGCAGTCTTTCGCGGTGATCTCTCTGTCATGAATTCCCAAAGGCTTCTATGCGAGGGGTCCAAAAGAGGATAGCACGACGAGGAAGGTGTTTCTGCTAGCTCATCAATGCCACGCTGTTGCTGCTTAAGCTGTAGTGGACGGAGTACTGAGGCATGCCCGCATACACTTAGTACCGAAGTCACCACATTGAGCAAGATCCAAATTGCGCGAGCGACGCAGGCAACAAATCCTTCGGCTAGCGAACCCGGTTCGGCATGCAAGCTGCCGGATATCGGTGCCCCTGGCCCGATAACTCGCCAGCCCGGGTCCTTGCAATAGTACATCTGGACCCTGCCAGTACCGGACATCCGCTACGTTTCAGTCAATCCTTGGCGCCAGCGCTTGTCACGATCTGGTCGTGTGGTAATTATGCTGATCTCGCACTCCACTCGACTTTTCAAGTCCTTCCCCGCTGTGATGATGATGGTCTGGCGGATCTGCATGTTGTAGGCATACTGTCGACAGAGTACCATCTGGCTAGTCGTATCTGTTCTTTGGCGCAAGGCTGTGAGGTGGAGAAGACGTGGTCATCTGTCGCTGTTCAAGCCTTGCGAGGAGAGTTCGCCGTCTTCACTGCCTCTGGTATCCTCTTCGGGAGCTATGCTTTCTCTGGCCGTGCGCTGTGCTTCTTTGCCTTTTTTCTCTATAATATCGAGATAGGCAAATTCACCCTTTGCCAACGATACATTGACCCTTGCTGCGTTAAAGGCGCCTTCGTCGTTGGGCATCACCACGGCTAGGTTCGTGTTCTCCGTCAGACGTGTGATGAAGAACATGAATTTGCCCGATTTGACCAGCAGCTCTGTGAACGAGACCTCCGAAACCATCGTACCAGTGTGCCTCGCCATGGAGTGCTTGTGAGTCTTTAGTATGCTGGTCAAGCGTTCGAACCGGTCTGTGAAGGGGTTCTTTTTACCACGGCCACGCGAGATGTGAGTGACCACCAGACAAGTAGTGCGCTCGTACAGTATGAGCTCGCTCGCATCTAAAAGATCCGCCAGTTTTCGGAGCATGTTCTCGATAGTTCCAGCATTCGGGACGAGAAAGTAGATTACTTGCGTCCATGCTCGGTACAGACTCTGATCCCAGATCGAGGTAGCCCAGAAGCCGACTTGCTCTGGCAAAAATTCCTCTTCTTCACAAGTAGCTCGAATACCGTCCGATTTCTCCTGGAAGACGGCAGTCTTCTGGTCCGCTGGCACAAGATCCATCTTGTGGATCAGCACGAAGATCTTGCTGTTTGGGCTGAACTCGTGCAGTGCTCGTATCGTTGAAGCGAAGGATAGCATGTCCGATGCCGCGTCTCGAGACGAGACATCGAAGACGAAGATGAGGACTGCAACATGAGTGAAAACGTGCGATCGCTGGTTCGTCAGGTAGGACTCGACAAAGGAGTCCTGACTACGGCAAGTCAGTACAGCCAAAAGTCTCTCCTGCGGCCATTGCTCACCCGCCGCAATCCCAGAGATTAAGCATCAGGTTTCCCATGAATCTGATGTTGCTGTGTTCGACATCAACAGTGGCGCCAAGCCTGCGAACATCTTTGGCGTTGTGGTGAGAGAAGACAATAGACCTCATGGATGATTTCCCGGCTGGAAGCAAGAGCATAGAGCCCGTCAGCGATTGAGCAAAAACAAGGTTTGGAAAGACGAACCTCCGCTACGTCCCATAAGCAACACTTTCCTTTGTTTTTGGCGCTTGCCGCGCTCCATGATGGTGTTTGGGAGCTCTACATAGACCGTAGCGGACGGTGTAGGTATCTACAGGTGTCGAAGTACTCGTGTGTTCACCGACATGAGATATGCTCTCGGAGGTCGGAGGAGCCTCGGAGAAACCCTGATTGAAGCAAGTCCAATTCCTTCCTCTGAGGTCGCTGCACGACCTCTCCATCAATATCTTGTTCTTCTCCACGGATTGCCACCTTGCGACTGCCTTTGCGGCTCTCTCCACAGATCGGAATCTCGACCTGACTTGACCACCTTCGCTCCTGGGCCGCGAGTAGGCCGTTTTGGAGGATCTCCTGCGGACCATGTTTCTCCGGTTTCGATCTCGAATTGATTGCTTCCCTGAGAGTCTCCGTGCCGTCCTACGAGGTCTGCGAGGCCTGGAAGCATGTGAATCTATCACCAAGTTTCGTGAACCACGGACCACGACAGCAATGACAGGGCAAGCTAACATGAGAGGAGAGCCAACGGCGTAAAGGATCAACAGTATGCCGTAGATCGAGTGCATTGCGCTACTAGTATGTGAGTAGATCGAACAGCTCGATCCGACAGTCTCTTCACAATACCATAGCTGGAAATCAACCGCGGATTTCGAGAGCCGCGCCATTCATGATCCGATGTTCTTCTACCTCCTTGTCATGGAGTCACTGTAACTCGGAGAGAACACGGCTCCTCGTTGCCGTTGCGGTCCACAGACCCTGATGGTCGAGGCTTATGTGAGTTTCAGGTCCCGGAAGCCTCACAAGCGATATGAGAATGTGTAACAGATCTCTCCGCTCAATGGGTTTATGTGCCTCCACCCACCACTGGCATGGTCGTTCCCGCATTCTACAGTCTTTTCATACCTCCACACGTTCTCTCTGTCTGTCGCTACCTCAACCTTCAAGATGATCCCCATCCTAAAACTTGCTCCTCTGCTCTTTTCGTCTGCGCTGGTCACAGCTCAATCTGCGGATATTCGTGAGACCGTTGGACCGTTAAGTAGCATACCTGACAAGACATCGGTAAAAGTCTGCGACATCACCGACTACGGTGCGCAGGCGGATGGCGCCACCGACATCTCCTCCGCATTGAACGATGCATTCACGGACTGCTCTGCTGGAGGTGTGGTTGTCGTGCCTTCCGGAGATTACGCTCTGGCTACTGGGTGACGTTCTCTGGTGGCAACGGCTGGGCTCTACAACTTGACGGCGTAATTACGAGGACGGGTACTGACGGAGGTAACATGATCTTCGTGGAACACGGCACAGACTTCGAGATGTTCTCATCCACTGGTAAAGGCGCAATGCAAGGCAATGGGTACGTCTTCCACAACGAAGGCTCTCTTGACGGCCCACGCCTGCTCCGAACGTATGAGATGACCAACTTCTCCATACACGACTTCGCTCTCGTCGACAGTCCAGCTTTCCACCTCAGCATGGACACGTGCAGCTCAGGGGATGTTTACAACATGGCCATCCGAGGTGGAGACTTGGGTGGACTGGACGGTATTGACGTCTGGAGCACAGACATGTGGATACATGACGTTATGGTTACCGACAAGGCAAGCTGCGCCGTCAATCGCGGCGATGTACAGTGACTAATACCATGGCAGGATGAATGCGTGACTGTCAAGTCACCGTCACATAACATCTTGGTCGAGAACATATACTGCAACTGGTCGGGTGGCTGCGCTATGGGCTCACTGGGCGAAGACACCGACATCTCAGACATCACTTACAAGAATGTGTATACATGGACCAGCAACCAGGTACGAATTGAATTCATTTCGACACCAAATCATGCTAATACAATGTGCTAGATGTACATGATCAAATCGAACGGCGGCTCAGGCACGGTAGCCAATGTTGTTCTCGAGAACTTCATTGGCCATGGTAACGCCTACTCCTTGGATATTGATCAGTATTGGAGTAGCATGGACCCGCTCGACGGTGTCGGCGTACAGCTGAACAATATCAAGGTCATGAACTGGACAGGCACGGAAGCGGACGGCTTGGAAAGAGGACCGATCAAAGTCATGTGTGCCGACGGGGCGCCGTGTACTGGCATTGAAATCACGGACTTCGCAATGTGGACCGAGACCGGCGACAGCCAGTGGTACTCCTGCCAGTCGGCATACACCGACAGTACTCCAGAATTTTGTCTACGGGATGGCAGCGACGCTATGGCTTACGAAGCTACTCCGACAACCACGACATTGGCTCCGACCGGACATGAGGCACCGAAAATGCCCGACGATCTGGCCACCCACTCCTGGGGCACGACCGCGAGTATTCCGATACCGACGCTGCCAGCTAGCTATTTCCCTGGCGTGGCCCTATACAGTTCACTGGCAGGAGCCTTCTCCGCCCCTGCATCTCCCCTGATATCCTCAATCAGCCCTGTACAACTATGCAAAGCATAAAGAATGGAGCGCTATTCGTCCAAAAACTTGGGCCATTTTCTCCAAGGTCTTGAAAACCCGAGAGCTTGTTATACCGGATAAAGACACACAACCATCACAATGCTCATTACCTCGATCCTCTTACCAATTACCTTACATGTAGCAATCTATAGAGAAGCTTCAGTACTTTAGATGGCCCACAGTGATTGACTTATTAGCTCTTACACCATGAACGGCCCTAGAGATTGTGCGAATACTCATGCGAAAAGGTCCTTGAACAACAATCGTGGACTTGCTCTTCTGAAGTTTGCTTGGTGTTTCTATGGACGACTCTCGGTCGTGTAGAACAACACTTCCACTGTGTACTGACCACTGCAGACCCTCAGACCAGCATCGCATAGCACTATCCATATCGAAGTCAACTCAGCCCAGGCCCTCGACACTGCCCATCGTATGATGCAACCCACTCTCGAGGATCTCCTCAACTTCAAGCCAGACCGCCGCCACGCCCATGCCCACGCCCGCCTCCACCACGTCCGCGACCGCCACGGCCGCCTCTATCCTGCCCTTTTCCACCTCTGCCTTGCACAAATTCACCTACACCTCCGGCCTGCCCACCCCCGCTTCCGCCACCTCCACGACAACGACCACCCTTGTGACCACCTCCCTCACGCGCGTGAGCTCGCGTGAGCTCCTTCTGAGCTGCCTCTTTAGCACGCTCGGCGGCCGTCTTCGCCATCTCAACGTCGCGATCGTAAGTGTTCTTCATCAGCCACAATTCGAGCGTAGCACGAGCGTCTTGGACCGGCGAGTGCCCGCCCAGCTGGATAGCGCGGCCCAGTACCACGCGAGCGAGCGTCCCCAGACCCGGAGGCCCGCTCTTCTGCACATAGCGATACAAGTCCTGAGTATCCACCACCTTGCTCCTGCCGAAGACGTCCGGCTCGATCTTGAACGCCTGCAAGTTGAGTCTGCCGCCGTGCAAGATGACGGTTCTGTCCTGAATAATCTGCTTCGTCCAGCGCTCGACGATTTCGGCCGCGACAGCACCGTTACTGAACCTCAGGTCTGCGAAGGTGACTCCGAATTGAGCGGGAGGCATCTTCTTCTAAACCCCGTCCGCGTTCGGGTACGCCGCGTAGACGTCGAAGATAACTTCGCCTTTCGTGTTCACGATAGCGATGTGGCCCACGCGATGTCCCCAGCCCGTCTTGTGCGACCCAAACTCCTGGAACTCGATATCGAGTGCGACCGGCTCGCCCTTGATCAGAAGCTTGAATAGTGGGAATGGTTGGGTTGCACGTCCTTGGGGAGCTGCGGTGGTGGGTGCTGGAAGAGTTGGAGGAATCGTGGGTTGGATTGGGTTTTCGGTGGTTTGGACATGCTGTTGGGTGGTGGTAGAAACGAGATTGGTGGTTGTAGTGCTCTGCACGGTAGTGCTCGTTGTAGTGGTGTTGAGGGTGGTGGTAGTGTTTTGTATACCGACAGCGTTCGTTGTGGACGCCATGGTTTCCTGCTGTCTGGAGATGCGTGTGTTGAGGAAGAAGGTTGCGACTGGAAGAGATGCCTATGAATTCCGCCATGATGGAAGTATACGTGAATATTCTTGTGTAGTGCTCGCGCGTGAAGGGTCCCGCGCAAAGCAGCGAGACGCGGATTTCCATGATGTCGTTAGTGCGTCCATGAATGAGATGGTATAAACACCATTCCCTGTCGATACGGAAGTAGAGTGGAAAAGGTAAGATGGAAAAGGGGCCAAGAGGAACAAAGGAGTTGAGGCCAAAGTGGAAGAGATGAGGGGGAGAATGGAGTGCCTGCGTGTTCTTTGTTCTGAAAAGCAAGCAGACTAGAGGAGCTGATTTAAAAGACAGCCAGGTTGAGGTCCTGGTAATGAACGAATTGGTCGGTGAGTCGTCTTTGAGTCCATGTATGCGACTAAGTTTGTCTGGGAACTATCAGCCTGATCTGTAGGAATGAAGTGTCATCACCTTGATATCGGTGCTCAGGCACAGTGCTCAGTGGCAATTCTTTCTTTGATCTTTCTTAGCTTCATCTTGACCTTTCCTCTGCTTGGTATCCACATGCCCAGTAAAACAGTTTCCGCCTCCCCGTGACAGCACCAGACTCCTCGCTAATAGTCAATCCGTCATTGCTGCAGTTACCAAGGGCCATAAGTATTACACCAATCCAATCTCGCCCACCTTCGCCCACACCACATCTCCCAAGCTGTCCTCCACGAGCTCATCTGCATCCAGCAACTTTAACCCTTTCAAGATAGCGTCCAAGACGTGCTCAGCCTGCTCCCTCTTCCCATCATCCTTCATCGCGTCTTGAAGGATGCCATCGTTGTACGCCCTGAGGTTTGGCAGAATCAACGACAGCACGCTTTCGGCGTCAGCGACCATCGTCAAGCCCAAGATCGCTCCGTAGTGGGTCCCGAGTGGCTTATGCGAGTCCAGGAAATGCTTGAGGCAGCTCCGTGCGATTCTTGGTTTGAGTGTAGTAGACGTGCTGGCGTACTTGCGCATGATGATTGCAAGGAGACTGGCCGCGAAGTCGCGCAGAGCGAAGTGGCTTGTAGGCCCGTCTTGGGATGGCGAGCCGAGACGCTTGCCGACCAGGCAGGTCAAGACTGATGGGATGAGTGATGGGATGTAGGGTGCAAGATATAAGCTTTCGTTGTCCAGCAGTGCCGAGATGAGCAGCATGCTCTGTGTGAGGATGTAAAGCGTGCTTAGATTGTGTGTGACCTTGTCGGCGACGAACTGAACGAAGTAGGGTACGAGCTGATGCAAGCCCGGGTCGGTCCTCAGAGATGCGAGGGCGGCTATCCGGTACTCCTCGTTGCTCTCCTCGAAGATGGCGCTGCAAGTACGCTCGAAGTAAAGCTGCAGCTCTTTCGATAACACGTGCTTAACTAGAGGTTTGACCGAAACGTTGTCGTTGCCGCTCATGGCAGCCAGAGTCGAGTTTGCGCCTGGTCCTTTGGCTGACAGCTCCTGGTTTCGCTGATCCGCTTGTGTCGGGTTCTGAGGTATCGTCGGCTGCACACCCTCGACTGCCAGCCAGTGCGCCGTGAAGCTGACCTCCCGTGGCACCTTCGGTAACGGCGCGTTGATCAGCTTCTCGAAGTCCACCTCTTCGTCCTCCACGTAGAACAGCGGCTGGCCCGGTCCGATCGAAGCCTCGCCGAAGCGCAGCGGTCGTGTCGATTCGTATCCGTAAAGTGGTTCCACCTCGAGTAGTCGTAGTGCTTGCGAGATGTCTTGTGTGGTGAGGGTCGTTCGCTTGGAGTGTCGCATGAACTTCAGGGCTTCTTCCAGCACTTGCGCCATGCGGTATTCGACATCGCGCGCGAGGTGCTCCACCACATCACGAGGCAGTGAAGCGATCCCTATCGACTCTGCGACATCGATGACATTCTCGGGGTTCCAGACAGACATGTTGGTGGTTGCTTGGAGGTTGGTGTCGGGTGTTGTGTAGGCCTAGACTAAAGGTATGTGAGGACGTGAGTGGTCCTGCTGACCACTGGTGAGCATCGCTAGAAGTTAATCAATTGCGAGTTACTTGGTAGACCAACCACGCTGCAGAGACACCTTGTTCATTCACACAAGCAACGGCGAGCGAGGTCGCGAGGTTGGATTATCGCTTCGGCCCGCCCGGCTTCCGTCGTGCCGGCCTCCAACCTCGAAGACAGCAAGAACGAGCTGTCGACGTTTTTGTGGCCAAGTCAATAGAGGTCGACGTTCGTCGTACGTCGTACGGCTACAGCACCAGTGCCGCAGCATCCAAGCCCTTCGCGACAGACCGGTCGACTCGACCGACAACATATCGCCGCCGCCGAGTTATACTGCAATCTGCCGATGACGGCAAGTGCGGAGAGCTGTAGCAACAGAGATCAGCATCATACCAATATTTCTTTCTCTTCCATCTAGCCATTGATACACCTCTTTCCAATTACTCTCGAGTCTCATCTTCCTCACCTCTCACAATGCCTCCTCTCCACCGCACTCTCCCCGCGCTCCGGCAACTACGCCTCACCAACACTCGCTTTCAACAAACCGCCCCTCGCCTCCAAACTTGCCGAAGTCCCGTATACTCCATAGCCCAGCAATCACGATGGCAAGCAACGGCAGCCCACGAAGCCTCAACTACCGCCGACGCAGGACGGCCATCCAAGAACACAACTCCCAAAGACATCAAGTACACCTCCGAGTCCTACCCACAGGTCCAACGCGACTCGAAGTTTAAAGAACTCACCTCCGACGATGTCAAGGCCTTCCGAGACATCCTAGGCGAATCACCCAGCGCCATCATTGACGGCGTCAATCACGACGCTGGCGAAGACATTGAAGGCTACAATGCAGACTGGATGCGGAAGTACAAGGGACATGCGAAGCTTGTACTCAAACCGTCGAGTACGGATGAAGTCAGCAAGGTGTTGAAGTACTGCAACGACAATAGCATCGCCGTCAATCCACAGGGCGGCAACACAGGCTTAGTAGGTGGTAGCGTACCTGTCTTCGACGAAGTCATCATCAACCTGTCTCGAATGTCGCAGATCCGCTCATTCGACGATGTAAGCGGCACACTTGTCGTCGACGCTGGCGTCATCCTTGAAACCGCGGACTCTTATCTCGCGGAACGAGGTTACATCTTTCCGCTCGATCTTGGAGCGAAAGGAAGCTGCCAGATTGGTGGCAACGTAGCAACCAACGCAGGCGGGCTCCGTTTACTACGATATGGCAGTTTACATGGCAACGTTCTCGGACTAGAAGCAGTATTACCCGACGGAACGATCATGGACGACCTAACAATGCTCCGCAAGAACAACACAGGCTACGACCTCAAACAACTCTTCATCGGCGGCGAAGGCACCATCGGGATCGTCACAGGCGTCAGCATCATCTGCCCACAACGCAGTCCCGCGGTCAACGTGGCTTACTTTGGACTCGAGAGCTACGAGAAGTGCCAAGAAGCTTTCCGCGAAGCAAAGAAGCAGCTCTCGGAAATTTTATCGGCCTTTGAGATGATGGACGGGCAGTCGCAGATCCTGTACTCGAAAGCCAGCGGAGCGAAACTGCCGTTAGAGAGCCAGTATCCATTCTACTGCCTCATCGAAACCAGCGGCAGCAATACCGACCACGACTCCGAAAAACTCAACTCGTTCCTCGAGCACGTCATGGGCGAGGAGATCGTCGCCGACGGTGTCGTCGCAGAAAACGAAACACAGCTTCAATCCCTCTGGGCCTGCCGGGAAGGCGTAAGCGAGGCTTCTCAACACTTCGGCGGAGTCTACAAGTACGACCTCTCGATCCCGCTCCCAGAACTCTACGACATCGTAGCAGATTGCCGCGAGCGGATGGAGAAGGAAGGGCTCATGGGGACGGAAGATGAGAGCAAGCCGGTGCTCGATGTGATCGGGTACGGACACATGGGCGATTCGAATTTGCATTTGAATGTGGCGTGCAGGTGGTATGATAAGAAGGTGGAGAAGGCGCTGGAGCCGTGGGTGTATGAGTGGGTGAGGGAGCGGAAGGGGAGTATTAGTGCGGAGCATGGGTTGGGGTTGGCGAAGAAGGAGTTTATTGGGTATAGTCGGAGTGAGAATATGGTTAAGTTGATGAGGCAGATTAAGGGGCTGTATGATCCGGTGAGTTTGTGCTCTGGAGTTGGGGGTGTGGGCGGTATGCTGATGTGTGAATGCAGAAAGGGATTATGAACCCGTACAAGTATCTCTGAAGTGGGCAGTGCCCTCAGAGATATCTTGAACGCAGGGGCTGCGAGCAAGCCAACATCACAGTATCCGTAATCGGCCCACGATGGGGACTGAAGACGAACACGCGGTCCTATAGTTTGGCGGAGACACCAAGATGGCTGGAGGACCGGCCTAGAGTCCGAAACAAGTGCTCGGCTGAGTTGGACATGTGATGGTTAGTGGCTTTATCGTGGACCCCGCCATGCTGCTCCTGCAATCGCCGAGTGGTGGATGGCAGAATGAACTCACCTTGCTGGGTAGAGTCGGTATATTTGCGGTCTTCAACAGGGAGAACATATGTACATAAGAAACAAACGATACATCCAAACAAGGCTGTAATCAATGTTTGTAAGACTTCGGGTCATCTTGAGGTAGATCCTGAGCTCTGCAACAGGCAAGCGTTTCAAGCGTTTCAAGCGGCTAGCTTGGAGCTTCCTTGTCTCGTCATCCACCACCTTGATCCTGTGCTCCATCTGCGGCGATCGACCCGTGTACCTGCTCCATCTTGACCACCACTTGAGCGAACAACGACTATATCATGTTCTATCGACAGACAAGTATGCACAGAACAAGCACGACATCGTGACAGCAGCAGAAACGTCATCGCCGCCAAGCCGAAGTGTAGCCGCCTGCCTTACCTTACCGCACGCTCGGAGTGGAGTGAGAGCGTGTGGTACTCAGGTAGAGAGTGGACTGTCCAGCCACGTTGGATCGTGCAATCAGCCCGATCAACTATACCAGCATCTGCCGTGAGGAGTCCAATGTCCCGTGTCCGCTGAGGGCACTCGAGCGGACCTTGGCCTCCCCGACGTCGAACCGGCGGACAGTTTTCGAGCTGGATATCCACTCCCCTTCCTCCAACGCCTCCCCACTCACCGCCGACGACCCATCCGCAGATAGCCCTCAGACCGAACAAGCACAGCATCAGCCACGACCAGCACCGGAATCTACAGCACCACCACCACCACCCCACACTGAAACTCCCTCATCCGAGGTCCCCGCTACTAACGAACCCTCCCAGCCTCGCTCCCGTAAACGACGTAGACGGGAGTCCTCCATCCCCACCTCTCCTCAAGCCGGCAGGGATACTACCGCGGCGTCTTCTAAGCCGAGCAGTCGCAAACGCCAGCGGGCGTCCCGGGACGAGGACCGAACCACCGACGCAGACCCGAGCATGCGGCTGGAGAACAACCACGAGCACCGAACCCGACCCTCCACGAATGGTTCCTCGCAGAATGGCTCCTCGCCGCATACCAACGGCACGAAGAACGGCGTGGGCGCGGAGATGGAGACCAACGGCTACCACACCAACGGCACATTGGCAGTAGCGGGGCAGAACACCTCTCCGTTCTACGGGCACGATAGAGAGGAAGTTACAAGGATTCTGCTGCAGAGTTTGAATGATCTGGGGTATCGTGGGGCGGCGAAGCAGTTGAGTGATGAGAGTGGGTTCGAGCTGGAGATACCTAGTGTGGCTGCTTTCAGGCGGGCGGTGCTGGATGGGGAGTGGGAGGAGGCGGAGATGTTACTGTTGGGGGAGCATGAAGCGGAGGGTGGGGTGGTGTTAAGAGGAGCACATTCGAGGAGTTCGTCGTGGCGGAAGAGCAGGCATTCGAATGGAAGTCAGAATGGGTATGCGAGGCACGGGTTACCTTTGTCCAAACATGCGGACACGACGATGCTCAAATTCCTGCTACGGCAGCAGAAGTATCTTGAATTCCTGGAAGTTCGGGATCTAAACGCTGCGTTGACCGTCTTGAGGAATGAGCTCACGCCTCTTAAGCGGGATACTGGACGGTTACACGCCCTCTCGAGCTTCATGATGTGTCAATCAGCGGACGACCTTCGATCACAAGCATATTGGGACGGAGCGGACGGTGACAGTCGTAGCGAGCTACTCTCAGAGCTCTCAAGATCAATATCGCCTTCCGTCATGATCCCCGAGCATCGCCTCGCCACCCTGCTATCGGAAGTCCAAGAGCACCAAATCCTCGACTGCCAATACCACAACACCGATGCCCAACCCAGCCTTTACACCGACCACGAATGCTCGCCCGATGACTTCCCACTCCAAACTCTGATGGAATTGCGCAACCACTCGGACGAAGTCTGGTACGTCGAATTCAGCCACGATGGCTCCATGCTCGCGACAGCGGGTAAAGACGGCCTTGTCTGCGTCTACGACACAGCGCACTGGACACTCCGCCACGAATTCCGAGAGCACGAACGTAATACCACTCCTGCGGGGGACCGTGGCGTCGTGTACGTCGCTTTCAGCCCAGATGATCAATACCTCATCTCCTGCGCGCAGAACAACGAGTTCGTGGTCGTGAACGTGCGAGATGGCCGACGAGTAGCAACAGCAGACCACTTCGACTACCCTGTATCCACCGCCGCATGGCTCCCGGACTCCCAATCCTTTGTCGTGGGCACACAAGGATCTCGCAGGCCATTAGGCCTATACAGTCTACGATCCAACTCCTCAACAAGTAGCAGCGGCGTCGTCCGCAACAACGAAATCTACTCCTTCCGCGAACCCCCCTGGGACCCCGTCGGCCGCGACCACAGTGGCTCCTTCCGGATCTCGGACTGCGCGATCTCGAAAGATGGGACGAGGCTAGCGGCCACAACGCTGGATAACAAACTCATGCTCTTTGATCTGCGCTCGCGGGCGAAGTTGGCGGAGTGGCCGATGCAGGAGAAACTGACCTCGATCTGCTTTTCCAGCGATGGGCGGGAACTGCTGCTGAATATGAACGAAGGCCGGGTCTTTATCGTCAATGCCGTCACTGGTGAGGTCGTGAGGTGGTTCGAGGGCGTGCAGCAGAGGCAGTTTGTGGTGCGGAGTTGTTTCGGTGGGGCCGGGGAGGCGTTTGTGGTTTCGGGGAGTGAAGGTACGTTGAACAGGGATCTACTTGGACGTGAGTTGGGTGAGCAGTGCTGACAGTGTTGTGTGGTATCACAGACTCACGCATCTACATCTGGCGCCGCCAAACCGGCGCCCAAGTCGCCGCGCTCGACGCCCACGCTCCCGGGGCTGTGAATTCGGTGGCGTGGCATCCGACGAACCATGCCATCTTCGCCAGCGCTGGGGATGATCGACGAGTGAGGATGTGCGTACCAACCCTCCCTAACCCTTGACACATGGATAGTGCTAATGGCGAAGGACAGATGGGCGTCCGCCTCAACCATCCGCCCGCCATCGGCGTTAGAAGTCGGACCTGGGGCGTCGAGATCGAGCTTGAGTCTGGGGTTGTTTGCGGGAGGGTATCCGCGATAGCATTGGCGGATTGGGGGGTGGGGGTTGCCTTGTTCGGTCTTCGACAGCGGCTGGGAGGGAGCATATTAGATAGTGGGGTGGGGTTTACTACTACTCGTATTTTGGAATGAAGCTGTGAATGAACCACAAACAATCTTGTAATCGTCTCGTGTTGTTATGGCAATGTGTTGATTGGGTGTTGCATCGCAGAGAAGAGAAGAAAGCTCGTGATTTGTGGTGTGGGTTCAACCATCCATTGTATCCGTGTCTATCATCCATGTGCTTTTCATGCATTCAGAGTCTCATAACTCATGCCCTCCGTCGTAGCTGGTCCTCCCCAGCATCACCATGCACTCATCCTTCCTCCCCTCTTCATAGACCCAACATCTACTTCTCGTAGATCCAGTCGTGCTGGGCGGACTTCCAGCTCTGGACCTCCTTCTCGTCGAACCAGAGGGCGATCTCCTTCTTGGCGGACTCGACGGCGTCGGAGCCGTGGCAGACGTTGCGGCCGACGTCCTGTGCACCGCAATAATCAGTACAGCACACTTGCTAAGGAAGCTCGTGCAGAGGGAAAAGGGGGGAAGGTGGGAAGGATTTTTGAAGGGGGGAAAGGGACGTACGATAGCGAAATCCCCACGGATAGTGCCAGGCTGGGAAGCGAGGGGGTTGGTGGCACCGAGGAGCTGGCGGCCGGTCTTGACGACTTCTTTGCCCTCCCAGACCATGGCGCAGACGGGGCCGGATGCCATGTCTACATATCCCGACACATTAGCATCGCTCTCCGAGTAGTGGGGTGGGGTTTGGTGTAGGTGGGGAGGGGCTGGAAGCTACGCACAAGTAACAAGACCCTTAAAGAACGGCTTATCAGAGAGGTCCGAGTAGTGCTTCTCGAGGTGCTCCTTGGAGGCGGTCATGAGCTTGATGGCGACGAGCTTGTAGCCGCGGCGCTCGAAGCGGAGGATGATTTCGCCGATGAGACCGCGCTGTCCTCTCTATCAGCCAACCCTCACCCTCGGAACACTTTGTGTGTGGTGGGATATACCTGGACGCCATCAGGCTTGATTGCAATGAAGCTGTTTCTTCAATCAGTACCGCTTCACCGCTTGTGTTTTCCAATGGCGGGGGGAGACGAACGTTTGCTCTTGAGACATGGTGTCTGTCTGCTGCTGCTGTTCTCCGACGAGGAGTTGTTGTGCTTTTGCTAGGATGCCTCGGTCTTTGAAGCCGATTTTGTCGAAGATGGGGGGTTTGGAGTCGGATGTTGACATTGAGGGAGGTCTGGGAAACTTTTTGAGAGCTTGTGGTGAGGGTGGGGCTGCTGTTTTGCTTGGCTTGTGAAACGCAGGGCGATCGATTGATTAGATATTGAGCAGGGTTTCAGGAACAGATCTCACAGACAGCTGCTGATATTGGTGTATATTCGCGGTTGACCGGTGAGAAGAGACAAGATGGAGTGGCTCAATGGATCGAGAAGACGGTGGGCGAGCCTGCTCACGCTCTTTTGTGTGCTCTGTCTGCTCGTGACGCCTGCTGGTAAGACCAAGTCTCCTCCATCCGGACCTAGCCCTCCAGGTATACGAAGAAGGACTAACAGTGCTGTATAGTAACGGTCAAACACGAAAACTTCAAAACCTGCGACCAATCCGGCTTCTGCAAACGCAACCGAGCCTACGCAGACGCTGCCATCTCAACCTCCAAATGGCAGTCCCCCTACACCCTCGACTCCTCCACCGTCAAGTTCGAAAAGGGCGTCTTGACGGGTATGGTCACCAAGAAGCTCGTCAATACCGACACCAAGATCCGGCTACCGCTTAAGATCACTTTCCACGAGTCGGGCACTGCTCGTGTGACCATTGACGAGGAGAAGAGGCAGAAGGGAGAAATTGAGCTTCGGCATGGGAGTAAGGCGAGGAAAGAGCGGTACAATGAAGCGGAGAAGTGGGCGATTGTTGGTGGGACGGCTGTGAGTACGGGCGCGGCGTTGAATAAGGATGCTGAGAAGGGGAGTACGAGGGTTATGTACGGTCCTGGAAGCAAGTTCGAGGCTGTGATCAAGCATGCGCCGTTTGGTGTTCAGTTCAAGCGGGATGGGGAGACGCAGGTTAAGCTGAATGATCGGGGGTTGATGAATGTGGAGCACTGGAGGCCGAAGGTCGATAAGCCGGAGAAGGAGGTGAAGGAGGGCGAGGAGGCTGTTGTTGCTGAGTCGGATAAGGATGCTGGCGAAGACGAGAGTACATGGTGGGATGAGTCCTTTGGTGGTAACACGGACAGCAAGCCCAAGGGACCGGAGGCTGTTGCTATGGATGTTCAGTTTCCGGGCTATCAGCATGTCTATGGTGTTGCTTCGCACGCTGGACCATTGGCTTTGAAGGAGACTCGTGGTGGAGATGGAAAATACTCGGATCCCTATAGACTCTACAACACCGATGTCTTCGAGTATGAGATGGACAGCCCGATGACGCTGTACGGCGCCATCCCGTTCATGCAGGCGCAGAAGAAGGACTCGACCGTCGGCGTGTTCTGGTTGAATGCTGCAGAGACGTGGATTGACATTACGAAGTCTACGTCCTCCGCCAACCCTCTCAGCCTGGGCATTGGTGGCACTACCTCAACAGAGACACATTGGATCAGCGAGGCTGGACTGCTTGACGTCTTCGTCTTCCTTGGACCGACTCCGCAAGATGTCATTGGCGCATACGGAGAGCTCACAGGCTTCACTCAGCTCCCCCAACAATTCTCCATCGCGCACCACCAGTGCAGATGGAACTACGTAACCGACGAAGACGTCAAAGACGTCGACCGCAAATTCGACAAAAGCAAAATCCCCTACGACGTCATCTGGCTCGACATCGAATACCCAGAAGGCAAAAAGTACTTCACCTGGGACCCCCTCAACTTCCCCGACCCCATCGCAATGCAGAAACAACTCGACGACCACGAGCGCAAACTCGTCGCCATTATCGACCCCCACATCAAGAACGAAGGCAACTACCACATCGTCGACGAGCTCAAGTCCAAAGACCTCGCCATCAAGAACAAAGACGGCAATATCTACGAAGGCTGGTGCTGGCCCGGCAGCAGCCACTGGGTCGACTGCTTCAACCCCAAGGCCCGCGAGTGGTGGAAAAGCCTGTTCCGCTACGACAAGTTCAAGGGGACGGCGAAGAACATGTTCGTGTGGAATGATATGAATGAGCCGTCCGTTTTTAATGGGCCGGAAACTACGGGGCCGAAGGATAATCTCCACCACGGGAACTGGGAACATCGGGATTTGCATAATATCAACGGCATGACGTTCCATAACGCCACCTACGACGCCCTGCTCGCCCGCGACAAGGAGGAGGATAAGCATAACGTGCGCCCCTTCGTGCTGACCCGGTCTTTCTACTCTGGTAGCCAGCGCCTGGGCGCCATGTGGACCGGCGATAACCAAGCCGCGTGGCCGCACCTCGAAGCCAGCATCCCCATGGTCCTCAGCATGGGCATCAGCGGCTACCCCTTCGCCGGCGCAGACGTTGGCGGCTTCTTCGGGAACCCGAGTAAAGAGCTGCTCACGCGCTGGTACCAGGCGGGCGCTTTCTACCCTTTCTTCCGCGCCCACGCCCACATCGATACGCGCAGACGGGAACCTTATCTCGCCGGAGAGCCTTACACGGAAATCATCGCGCAAGCGCTGCGGTTAAGATACGGTCTGCTGCCCGCGTGGTATACCGCTTTCCACGAAGCCAGCACGACAGGTGCGCCGATTATACGGCCGAATTACTATGTCCACCCCGGCGATGAGAAGGGTTTCGCGATCGACGACCAGCTGTACCTCGGTAGCACTGGTTTGCTCGCGAAGCCTGTCGTCAAGGAAGGGCAGGAGGAGCAAGTTATTTACCTGGCGGATAAGGAGAAGTACTTTGATTACTTCGATTTCTGGCAGTATGAGGGCCCGGGGATGGTGTCTGTTGCGGCGCCGCTGGAAAATATTCCGCTGTTGATGCAGGGCGGGCATATTTTCCCGAGGAGGGATCGGCCGAGGAGGAGTTCGGGGTTGATGAGGTTTGATCCGTTTACTTTGGTCGTTGTGCTCGGTAACTCGGGTGATGCTGAAGGCACGCTCTACCTTGACGACGGGGAGAGCTTCGACTACCAAAGCGGATCCTACATTCACCGGCGATTCAAGTACCAAGCTGCTACGGCTACGCTTACGAGCGAGGATGTGGGGACGGCGGGGAAGATGACGAAAGAGTATTTGAAGAAGATGGAGAAGGTGAGGGTGGAGAAGGTTATTGTTGTTGGGGCGCCGGATGGTTGGAAGGGTAAGAAGGAGGCTAGTGTCAGTGAGGAGATGGCGGGCAAGAGCGCGCCGAGTAGGAAGGTGGAGATGGAGTTTCATGCGAAGGCAGATGGGAAGGCGGCGTGGGCTGTGGTTAGGGATCCTGGTGTGCAGGTGGGTGGGGGGTGGAACATCGCGTTCTGATGAGATCGAGACATTCAGCGATCCTGGGCGTACGTCGAAAGCATGGTCAACCCGGTGTACGAGCATGCGTTGGCAGCTTGAGATTACGGATGATAACTCGCTCGGCTCAGGTGGGGATGCATGACCTGTGCTGGGGACGCATGACTTATGCTGGCTACGGTCCGGAGCTCGACTTGCTGTGGATCTCGATGTAGACAATATAGATTTGGCATGTTGTACATCACCATGAGACTTGAGTTGATTGTTGAGATACAAATACTCATGGCCACGCTGCTTTGATCGAGCATCGATTGACTTAAGATTGTTGATTTTTACACTCGCATCTATCGGGCCGTGTATGTCAACGTTTCTTGTCGAGCATATAGATTTGACATGTGCCACAACGCAATGCTCGCATATATCTTCCTGCCCAACACGGCCTAGTGAGAATCACGATCCCTGTCTGATGCTGTGATCCAACTTCGCTTCTCAAATCCCCTCCACGACCATGACAATTCACGCTGTCCGTCTTCGACCTCTCGGTGCCCTATGTCGCGAGCATGACATATCATTTAGACGAGGTATACCCTAGACCAATACTGCCCGTACCAGGAACCACAATCGCAGCTGCTAGGTGGCCCGCAACGGCCTTACGCCGGGTGGTGGCTCTCAAACATCCAATTCCATCCAACCAGATTCGAGTTTATTTGGAATACACCTTATCAAACCAGCAACGCTTCCCCACGCGATCCTTTCGCTACACCGTCTCATGGCCCGCAAGCGACGCTGGTCACACCTGAAGATTTCACGATCAGGATTCCGGAGGATTGGTGTATTTGTCACATCCCGGCGTTGGCGTCGAAGCGGAGAGCATTGAGGGCCGGCGCGATGCGGGAAGCAGCTGTCAAGGCCCTAGACGGGGAGTCTTGACGTTCGGGTCCGCATGAGTTGAGACGCGGAGTTGGGGTCTGTATTCCACAGATGGGTGAGGTCTCGAGTCACGCGCGATCCTGCGTTGCAAAGCACGTTGCGCTCCACCACAAGGCAGAGGCACTGGTAAGGATGAAATGAGGAGACACAGATGAGTAAGTACTCAGAGACGCCCGTGAGCGGTTTTGCTCGGCAGCCTTGAAAGCCATTTCGTTTAGCAATTTCTGCTGTGGTGGTGTTTGGAATTCTGAGTTGTGGTGATTTGAAAGAGTGATTCATGCCGTGTATAAAGACTACCTCGCCGGGTAGCTCGTCTATCCCAGATGGAGAGGCAGCAACGATGCCTTCGGGATTGCATAAGACGACGCGGAACAAGACGAAGAGGAAGAGTGCGAAGCCAGAATCGTCAATACCTTATCCTGGGAAACCTGGCGGACAAAAGCCTCATCCACTCCTAGGCTCTGGAGACAAGATGGACATTGAGTCCTGGAACGATACCGTCCCGCAGAAGTCATCGAGGCTCAAGGACATGCCGAATGAGCAGGATCCCAACATACAAGCGTACCTTGAGGCGAAGCTGTCGCTGTTTCGAAGGGCAGCTGTAGCGGGCACCCCGAGTGTGAGAAGTCAAAGCACAGTCAGCTCGACAAATTCTTGATTGCGAAGGGAAGGGAAAGTTGCTTCGATGGCGGACCGTTCTACTCCTACTTCTGGGACGTGTAGACTGCTTGGGTTGGAGACGTTTAGGTTGGCTTTGATGGTAAGCAAGATGCATGTGTTCTTACTGGTTCGGATGCTCACACCTATGACGCAGACGTCCCATCAGTCTGGAGTGCTTTCGATGCTACACTACCATGGTTGCTTGTTGGGTAGCTTTTGAGGGATGACCATATGTCGCTCTTGACACGATAGAGTGCGAAGAACCGTACGTTTTCATTCATGCCACGATATCCGGTATGACGGCATGGTTGAGAAACATCTATCTGATGATACCCACCAGATCATGATCAACTCATGCAGACGCGATCACATCATCGCACCCAACAAAGAAACCATATCTCATCCGAACCACAGTTCGCCCAAACCCTACCGCCTCGTCCGAGTACCTCACTCCTGGTACAAAAGGCCTCGATGCCGCACAAACATGGGTAATCAAAACCTCATTGCTGGCGCTCTCATTGTTCCGCTTACCACCCCGCCGTCATGACAGGTCGCTGCCATGGTCGGGCATGTTTGCTCCCTGGCCCAGCTTCTGAGCATTCCAAACACCGCGACCCATCGGTCTGGGCTGGACCATGATGCTTGCTTGTGTTAAGAGTGAGAGTGACCGCACTTCTCGAATGTGTTTCTCTTCTTCAACTCTTGGCGATGTCTGCAGTCAATATGCGAGCAAGAGATGTGTCGAAGGGAACAGCACATCTGGTGGAGAAGGATATTGGGTGGCAAGCTCTAGGACCTGCGCTTGGATGTACGTTATTGGCGGTGTTGGTGGTGGCGGCACGGTGGTATACGAGGTGCAGGATAGCGAAGTGTAGTGGTCTGGACGATTACATTATTCTGCTTTCGACGGTATGTCGTCCATCAATCAATCCTTCAGCAGAGCTCGACTGACTCTTCCAGATCCTCTCCTGCGCAATGACGGTGATCATAGGCATAGGAGTGCACTCCGGAGTCGGCCGTTACGACGAACACGTATCCGGACTGACAGTCGCCAAACTCGTCGTGGCCAACAACAACCTCTGGATCCTTATCGTCAACATCACCAAAGCCTCCATCCTCGTACAGTACCTGCGCATCTTCGACTGCCGCGTGATCCGGGCACTCTGCATAGTGCTGATGCTAGCACTCCTGCCTGCAGCGTTCTGGGGTATTTTCGGCGGTACATTCCTCTGCACACCCACTGCGAGGCTCTGGAATCCGCAGATCGCCGGACACTGCATGAACGCCCAAAATTACTGGTACTCTGTCGCTGGCATCGATATCGGCCTTGACTTTCTGATCTTGGTGCTGCCGCTGCCAGCGATCACGCGGCTACGCCTCCCACGCAAGCAGAAGTTGGGGCTCATTCTGGTGTTCTTACTCGGCTTCTTCGTGTGTGTGATCAGCGTTGTTCGAGTCTGCACAGTGCTCGTTACGGCGCTCAATGACAACTACGTCGCCTCCGGTATCTGGGCCATAGTATGGTCGGCCGTCGAAGCGAACGTTGGCATCATTTGTGCGTCGCTGCTGGCATTGAAGCCATTACTTCTCGAGCTCTGCCCGAAGCTGCTGGTCGACAACGAGATACCTAGGCACAGTATGCGCCTGAACATGGTCGAGACGGAGGTACCGGCGTCTAGCATTACCAAAGTGGCATCGGCGCTGCATCGACCGACCAGCACGCCCACCAGCCCGCTGTCGCCGATCAAAGCGAGTCCGAACTGCAGTCGCCCAGACACAGGAAAGACGGTCTCTCCTAGCGGATCTGCGAGCTCTCCCGAAGACAAAGTTCAGAGTGGCATTATGATGGGCGCGCGGAAGGAGCAATTAAGTCTTTTCGACATGTTGGAGCAAGAGGCGGACGAGACTCGAGTGCAGTCGAGACAGGAGCATCGGACTGCGCGAGAGTATGTGTAGTCGACGTCCATTCATTGCTTTATAACGTCTTATCCATAAGGACTCCGTCCCTCTTCCGCGACCCTTCTCGTCCTCTTGACCAGAAAGTCTCTTCCCTTCAACCAGTGTGCCACAGCACTAGGCACAACCATATCTCTGAGATAGCCCACACCGCCGAAACGACCGATAGGTACTACCATTGTATCCCTTGGCCGCTGCTCATACACGTCGTCAACCAGCGCATCGATTTCGGCTTGATTGCCGCCATGCGGGCTCGCGAGCCGGTACTCGTGCGCTAAGAGGTCGTTCAGAAGATTCTGCATCAGCGTCGGCACGGCGGAGTAGACGTCTTGTAGACAGTTGCGGCTGTAGCTCGCGCAGTCGCCAATCGCGTAGACGTTGGTGCCTGCAACCGCTTCGTCTACGCGCAGCGTTGAGGCGTTGGTGCGGATGTAGCCGTGCTTGTCTTTCATGGTGGTAGGGAGGAAACTGGTGTTCGGGCTTGTGCCGGAACATGGGATGTACAGGTCTGCAAGGATAGAAGAGCCGCTGCTTAGCCTGACACGAGTCTGGCCTGTTGGGCTGTAGTCTTCTTTCGCTGCTAGCACGCGGACATTGTGGATGACCTCCACGCCTAGCTTCTCGAGTTGGCGTTGTGCTTTGGTGCTGACGTTTGCTTTGGGCTGGGTTGGTAAACAGCTATCCGCTCCTGATATCAAGACGACTCTAGTCGGCGGCTTCGTACGCCGCTTCTTCAGATGCGCGGCAAGCTGGCCTGCGACCTCGACACCAGAACAGCCGCCACCGCTAACAACGATACACTCCGCCGCTTCGAGTCGTGCGTGGAACGCGTTCAGAGCTCCCAGAGTGTGAAGATGCGGGCCATGCAGACTCAACAGCTCGCTTTGCGCTGAACTACCGGTGGCAATGATGAGAGCATGATAGGCGATCGTCTGCACCTTCAAGTCCAGCGGGATGCCGACCACACTCTTGCGCTTGTTGATCTGACTTGCTAGCTTCTGCGCCGTGCTGCCGATCAGTTCTACAGTCACGGTCCGGGCGCTGGTGTCAAGTGCGATCGCCTCTCCTTGAACGATGCTGGGGTTGTGGGCGCGATGCCGATGAAGCGCCTGTTCGATAGGTATGAATAGTTGGTCGTCGTTGAGCAAGTCTGGCGATACTAATGCACGAGGAGCTGCAACGTTCCAGTATAGGTGTGTGCTCGGACTGACGACGATCAAGCGATAATTCGGTGCGCTGGAGGTGATGCGAAGTTGATTGATCGTGTGGTCGAGGAAGCGATGGGCGACGGCAAGTCCAGCGTACGAAGCGCCTAGGACGACGATGTTCAACGGCTCTGCGCCCAGCCCGGTAGGCACTTTCGATATGCGAACGTGGCCAGACGTTTTGCGTGGCGCTGTGTTTGACGTCCGTCGAGGTTGTTGTGCGCCACTGGCCGGTCGCTCCTGCTGGCTATACATCTTCAGCGACTCACACCGCCGCTTGCTATACCTCCGTCCTTTTGGCGGGTCATCTCTCTGCCAAATGAAGCTCAACGTCTGGTGGCGCATTTGTATTTGACCAAAACCAAGAGAACAACAGAAGATCCGCATGGGAGGACGCAATGATGACCAGCGACTGCAGCAAGGAATGCGGCAAGGGGTGTGGTCCCTTGCTTGAATTAAATCAGCTATATGACCTGATCGAGCATCGCTGCTATCGTCATGATAGACCTGTTGCTCTAAGTGTAAGTCCCGAAAAGACGCTTCATCCCAGTGCACGCAGTAGGTGGTATCGTCGTCAAAACGCCGGTAGCTCCATGCTGAAAGCAATAATCATAGACACATCGTGTGGTCGTTCCTTCATGTCGAGGGCTTTGGCAGCGTTCTCCAGTATAAACTTCAGTTGTCGAGGCACCGTCGCACGCGTCAGAAGGGTCCGTCGCGGCTCTTGCTCTTCGAGATCGCTTGCAGAACCTGTTTAGTGCCATGACGGCAGGGTACACTACGAGGTGGTCAGTCTTCTGGTGTTCCTTCAAAACTGAGAGATAACATACAATCCCCATATCCCTCTTGTCAGCTAGCGCCTCAGCTTCACTCTTTTCCTGCTCCGGCGTCCTAGTCTGTACCATCGGTGTCTGCGCGCGCGATGGCACACACGATGATGCGACGGAGGGTGGTGTGGATGTGTATTTGCGGCTCCTCACGAAACCTTGGAAAATGTTGGCGAGAACGCTCGGACCTGGCCTTGACGTAGGTGCTTGCAGGGCTTGCGCTACGCTCGCTGGTGTGGGTGTCTTCGAAATAGTCTGTTGTTGTGCCTGGCTTTGCGCTTGCGCTTGCCCCTGTTGTCGCATGGCTTCCTCCTGTTGCTGTTCGGCTAACCTTCGCGCTTTCTCGGCAGCTACGCGCTCCTCGACGTAGTGCGCCGGCAGTGTCTCGACCGGAAACATGGTGAAGTTATTGGTACGGGGGGTGGTTGGTGGTGAAGAGGTTTGTTCGAGAAGTGGAGAGGGCTGCTGCGACGGCAATCAGGCTTTGGCTTTTGGTAGGTGTGAGTGTGGCTGTCGCGTGCTTACGAACTGTTCCGAACGTGACGTCTCACAGTTTCACGGCAAGGCGGTGCCTGATCGCGTGTGGCCCGGTTGGGCGGATCAAGGTCTATTCTCCGTTCCGTCGTTGTCGCACACGTTGCACTGCCGTCCGTTTCGCTGGTCCGAATTGCTAGTATTGTTTGAAGCGATATGTGGTCGGCGCTCGAGGAGGTCAAAGAGGTGAGAAGTGTTACGGCGCAAAGGCTGGCGGTGATTTTCTTAGGTGGGATTGTGAACGATCGGCAACTGGGAGACGTTCTTCCGGGGATTTGTGGGGATCGTGACTTCCCTGCAGGAAGGCGCTTACCAACTTAGGAAGGAGCAAACGTGACACGGAAAAGAAGGCAACCGCGGGTGGAAGTATTTGATTGTGCAGCCGTCAGAACTTCTGAATTCAATCACCCGCAAAAATGGAATCTTGATATGTTACAAGTCTTGGATTACTCCTTCAAGTCACCGCTACACAATCGGCGACTATGTTTCTTCTATTCTAGCACGATATACTTTCGCAACCGATCCGGTATCGCATTCAACAGGCCCTTACTCTCCAACCACTTCTTGCTGAACAGCCTGTCGGCATACCTGTACGCACCATCGCACAGTATCGTGACGACAGTATGCCCGGGGCCAAGCTTCTCTGCGACCTCCTTCGCCGCAACGACGTTTAAGCAGCTGCTGGCGCCAAGATATAGCCCCTCTTCATCAAGACATCGATAGACCATCTCGATCGACTTCTCATCCGCGATATGAAGTGCACCATCCAGGAGATCGATATCAGGCTTCAGGTTCTCCGTTATCCGTCCCTGGCCAATGCCTTCCGTGATCGAGGAGCCCTTCCGCTCGGTCATCTTGCCGCCTGAAGAGACATATGTATAGATGGTCGAGCCAGGCGGATCAGCGACGTAGCACTTGACTCTACCGTCGCTCACAGTCTTCAAGTACCTCGTCACGCCCGCGATGGTGCCAGCCGTACCCGATGCACAAGTAAACGCATCAATCTTCCCTTGTGTCTGAGCCCAGATCTCTGGCCCAGTTGTCTCGATATGTGCTTGTCGATTCGCAATATTATCGAACTGGTTCGTCCAGACAGCATTGTCTAATTGCTCCGCATGTCGTTTGGCCTGGTGATTGTAGTTTTCCGGATTCTCGAATGCTACTGCAGGTACTGGGTACACTTCCGCGCCTAGTAGCCGGAGCAGATCGATCTTCCCTTGTGACTGTGTGTTCGGCATGTAGATGACCAGCTTGTAGCCTTTGCTCCGGCAAACGTGCGCGAGACCAATGCCTGTGTTTCCCGCCGTCCCCTCTACCACCGTGCCTCCTGGCTTCAATAGCCCTTTCTCCTCTGCATCTTTGACGACGAACAAGGCTGCTCGGTCTTTGACGCTGCCGCCAGGATTCTGGAACTCGGCCTTTCCAAGTACGTTGCAGCCCGTCTCCTCGGATAGCTTTTTCAGCCGAATCAAGGGTGTGTTGCCGATTGCTGAAGTGACAGAGCTATGCGATCAGTCAATGTTGCTGAGCAGACAGCGATGTATGTGGCTCAGTTCAATATAGGCGTACCAGAAATGAAGCCATCTTCTGCTATCCGTTGCGCCTTTGAGATTTCAATGCCATGCGGATTCATGGCTTCGACCGCGGATGCTGAGAAGGTGGAGGCTGATCGGATGGCAGTGCTATAGAACGCGGGCTTGGAGGCTACCCGCAGGGCCTGACGGGCGAGCATTGGAGCAGAAGCGGCAGTCTGTCGACAAGGGAGGATTGATGCTTGAGAATGACCGATGAGCTCCAGTCGTCTTCGAGAAGCGGCCAGTTTGGCGGGTGGAGCTTCGGATGCCTTCGAGCCGTGCGGTAGCGCGGCAGCGTTCACTAGTGTGATGCTTAGTCTAAGTGGCTTTGGTGAACATCAGAGCAACAAGACCGTTGTGTCACAAGACAGAAATCAGCTTGGGGACGGTGACACGATGTCGTTGGCAGCAAGATGGACGCTTCGACTTCCACGAAGGGGTTTTCCTTCCACCAATTCGAGGTTCGCCGCCTCTCGCAGAACAGAACAGAGACGATGGCTACAACAGTCGCCTCGACTTCTTCGTACGCGGGCCGTGGCAGCAAGATCATCCAAGCCGCAGAGAAGCCGGGAGTTGCGGTCCACTGCCTCGAGACCTGAGCCGCCCAAGCGTGATGAGGAGCCGCCGAAGCCTGAACCACAACAACCACCAGTAGACCGGGTCGGACGAAACACCCAACTCGCCACCACCCTCGCAGAGTCCGACACCTCAGATCTAGTCGCCGAGGTACACATCCCCGACGATGTGGGTGGTGTGCTTCCACGCGACCATCCAGCGCTTGCGCTTCTGGGCAACAGCAGCCTTGTCATACAACGTCAGATCGAATTCATGAATGTCATGATGGGCTTCGAGCAGGCCAACCGGTACATCATCATGGACGGACAAGGCCGGACGTTGGGCTATATCGCGGAGCAGGACCACGGGATAGGGAGGACGATAGTCAGGCAGTTGGCGAGGACACACCGAAGTTTCACAACCCACATCCTCGACTCGCGAGAACGGGAAGTACTGAGGATACATCGGCCATTCGCATACATCAACTCACGGATCCGGATATACGACCCCGTGCCTGAAGGTGGATACGTCGACACAACGATATCAACAGCTCTGCAAGGCGTATCAGCAAGCTCAGCAACAGACCAAGCCTCAGTCGCGCAAACCTCCCCCCTCAAACTAGACGAAATGCGCATCATAGGCGAAGCACAACAACAATGGGCCCCCCTCCGCCGAAAATACAACCTCTTCACCTACCGCGACATCACCCCCGCCCCCGAGCACTCCAGCACCCCCCGTCTCGAATCCGGCGACAAACCAAACTTCGACACCACCGCCCTAACCGAACGCTCCGCCCCCGACCAAGCCATCGAAGCCGGCATGGCGCAATTCGCTCACATCAACGAGCCCTTCCTCTCCTGGGACTTCACGCTCAAGTCCGAAGACCAACAGACCGTCGGCAGCGTGAACCGCAACTTCGGCGGCTTCGCGAGGGAGATCTTCACCGATACGGGGGTGTACGCGTTAAGGATGGATAGTGCTGCGCAGTCGAGCGCCCTGGAGTCGGCGGACGGGAAGGAAGTGGAGCGGTATGAGCGGGACGCGACGGCTATGACGCTTGATCAGAGGGCGGTGATGCTTGCGACGGCTGTGAGTATTGATTTTGATTACTTCTCACGACATTCGCATTCGGGGGGTATGGGGTTTATGCCTTTCTTCTGGCCTATGGGGGGTGGGGCCGCTGAAGGTGGAGCCGCAGGAGGCGCTGTGGGAGCTGGAGCAGGAGCAGTGGGCGAAGCTGGCGCCGTGGGAGCGGCAGAAGGAGTCGGAGCCGTCGGCGGAGCCGCGGGGCGTGGTATTGCTGGCGCTGGAGCGGCTGAAAGTGGGATTGCGGGCGCTGGGACGATGGCTGGCTACGAAGCGATGCAGCGCGGTGCCTATGGCCAGCAAGGCGGACAAGACGACGCGAGTCCGCAAGGTCCGCCACCCGGTGATTCATCTGGAGGCGAGTTCGGACAGGAGCAGGCTGAGAATCGGCCCGGTAACGATGAGGTATGGGGCGAGAACCAGGAGCCATGGGGAGGCGAGCCGCCATCCGGTGGTGGCGGTGGTGGTGATGGCGGAGGAGGTGGCTGGATGGACACGATTAGCGACTTCTTTGGCGATTGATCGACCGCTGGATTAACTCCGCTCTTTGGGATAGAAATTTCGGTTTAGCGACGTGAGCATTATCAGCGAAGGCATGTCCGTATGGGCGGCATGATTACGACGTATATGATACTGTACTTTTAGTAGATAGAGTGCGCTCGCACGCAAAGATGCCGCGAAGCAATCAATGGGTGTGGATGGTCGATACTCTATCTTCTCTTCTCTACATGCTGTGACCTCAGGGGTACAGCAGTCAGTGTAGTGGCGGCATATGTGATCCGATCGTCGAGAAGCAGCAATACTCTGGCATTTGCCTATCAAAGAGCCTTCTAGTGGTGATTTCATGCTCCAGCTCGCAAGGACCACCTGCTCTCGAAGTATGATGCACCGACGCTGTGCCACTGAACGCCACGCTATGCTCCCGATCCACCCTCCCCTCTCAACACCTCTACTCCGCCGGCCCACCCTCTCCCGCCGGCCGACTCGCAAGTACCTGCTCCGACCCCTGCGCCCCAGTCGCCGCCCCTCCACGCCCCGCTCTCCTCTGCGTCGCCTCCGCATCCTTATCTGAGTTAATCTTCTCCACGATCTTCTCAATCTCATCGGACGCTAGCATCTCGATCTCCTTACCGGGAGCCATGATGGCGATTTCGATGTTCTTCGCGCCGGTCTGCACGACTTCGAGGAGGGATTTGATGGCCAGTTCGATGGTGTCGGGGCGGGGGAGGTCTTCTTTGTGGTTGCGCTCGAGGAATTCGCGGACGGTTTTGCTGGAGCGGCCGATGGCGTTCGCTTTCCTAATAAACACATAGTGGTTAGCGGTGGTTTATGGAGGTATGGGGAGGTTGTACGTACCATGCTGAGTAGATTCCTGACGGCTCTGTCTGGTAGAGTCTGGGCACCTTGGTACCTGGGTCGAAGCCAACGACCAAGGTGCTGATCCCGAACGGTCGCACACCACCGCTCTGTGTGTACCGCTGCTGCACTCCCGCGATGTATTTGGTAATGTACTCCACCGTCACCGGATCTTCGACCGTCAAACGATGGCTCTGTGCTTCCATTCGTGCTTTATCGACCAGGATGCGGGCATCGGCGTTGAGTCCAGCAAAGGCGAGGCAGACGTGTGTGTCGACGAGGGAGATCTTGGAGGGTGTGATGCGGGTGTCTTGTAGTTTCATCGCGCTGCGCTTCTCACAGCCCAGCACGACGATGTCGGAGCCTTTCACGCCGACTGCGCATGTTCCTCGCTTCACGGCTTCGAGAGCATATTCGACTTGGAAGACGTGGCCGTCGGGGGAGAAGACTGGTGGGTGGTTAGCTTGTGACAGTAGTGTTTGAGTGGTGTTTGCATACCAGACAATGCACGATCATATCCGCTCGCCATGTTGAGCTAGTCGTGAGCGCGCGGGCTACCTGATGTGATGATTTGAGGGATGTGGGAACGGTCGAGAACGGTGGGGTGTTGTTTAGGTGCCGGTGGTGGTGGTGGTTCCTCGTTTGTTCTCCTTCAGAGAAACAGTGCCATCAAAAGTATGAAGCTCTATCCAGCAAGGCGACTCCCAGACGCGAAGCTCGAGGAAGGTTCGGCTAGGCTCGCTGATCGGCACTTGCCGATTCCGCACCTTCCCAGTTGGGCTTCTGATATGACTGTGGTCCCGCTATCCAGGAAAACTAAATCTCGAGTCTCTCTTCCACGCAGCGGCTGGTCACGGACACCTGGATACCACTGGGGCGACGACTCAACGGTGGAGAATGTCTATCTTGCCTGTGGCGAACAGCCCGGCGCCGACTCCCAATGGCACACCCGCTGGAGGAACACCAGAAAAGCCCGTACGACCAAAGAAGAAAGGCCGGAGTTTTGCACAAATCCACGCAAAGCCGTTGCCAGTAGACATCCATCCATTGCCGGCGTTTCACCCAACAAATCCAATCTCTCTCCTTCGGATAGCATACACGTGGATCTCTCACATTCTCTATCAGCCAACATCTCATCCCGGAGAACCATATATCGGCTACTTCTCACCAGAGACCCGTTCGGTACATGTAACGGATCCAAAGCATGTGCGAGCACTATGGGAGATGGGGTTCTTTGGCAAAGGCACCTTGAGTCGTAGCGAACCAAGCTGGCTGGAGCGGGAGAAGGCTCGCATTATGACTGAGATGCGCGGCCATGGAGGACGGAAAGCTGCTGAAGATGCTACGAATGCGCGGAGAGAGGAGCGGAGGTTGTTTAAGCTGGAGCGCGCAAGGGCTGAAAGGGAGAGGACTGAGAGGCAGAGACTTGTGGAGAGGGGTGAGCTGCAGCCGGACGAGAGTGGCGGCGTAGAAGATATCGTGGTTGAGCCTGAATCGAAAGCCGAGGGTGAAGACAGCTTTGTTTCAGATGAGCAAGAGGTCATCGAAAGCCAGCCCCTGTTGGAGGCGAATCATGTCGAACCGAAAAGGGTGGATGAAGTTCTCGAGATCGAAGACTTTCCAGAACCCCAAGTGGACAATCAAGAACACCTCCAACTGACTCTCGAGGAGGCATTCTTCCTTTCGTACGGCCTTGGAGTACTGACAATCCTCCCGCCACGCGCGACAGATTCGCCACCAATGTCTCCAAAATCACTACCAAAAGACTACTCAAACAACGACGTCCTCCAACTCTTCTGCCAACACTCCAGCTTCCCACCATCACCAACACCCAGCATAGCGCCAGATGACCAGTTCCTGCTCAACTACGTGGTATACCACCACTTCCGCTCACTGGGCTGGGTCGTACGACCTGGAATGAAATTCGGATGCGACTATATCCTGTACAACCGTGGTCCAGTCTTCTCACACGCGGAATTTGCGGTCATGATTGTGCCGGCTTACTCACATCGCTATTGGAACAGTCCTGGCGGGAGAGGCCAGAGAAGGGTTGCGGAGCAAAAAGATTGGTGGTGGTTGCATTGTGTCAATCGGGTGCAGAGTCAGGTGAAGAAGACGCTGGTGCTATGCTATGTGGAGGTACCGTCACCGTTTGAAGTCAACTTGGAGCAGGGTATTGGGCAAACGCTTGCTTGTTATCGGGTGAGGGAGTTCACAGTGCGGAGGTGGTTGGCAAATCGCAGTCGGGACTAAAGGCGCATAGCAACCGAATCATTGCAAGTACGCCCGAGCTGCCTACAGTAATCTCCTATCCAGAAGCAGTTTCCAAACTTCTACGGGTAGCATAAGCTCTGCTGCGGCTACCCCTAGCGAGGAGAGTAAGTAGGATAGAGTAGAGTAGAGTAAGAGCCATGCGTATAGCGAGTGTTTACTCGACTCTGTCCGACGTTTCTTTCTCCTGTTTGTTGTCCAAGCCGTCAGTCAGAAGCCTCCTGTCGGCCGTGTACGTCGAACGAATACGAAATCTTTCAGCTGATCGTCGCCGCGAATACCACCATTTCACCTGATCGTCGCCACCGCCGTCCTCTTCGCACCTGATCGTCGAAATGTCGCCACCGGACCAAGCCATCACCGCCAACGAGAGCCATGCACAACAAATCGACGGTCAGTTTCGAAAGTACCTTTGCTCGTCACGTGACATGGCGGTGTTGGCTTGGTTCGGCATCGTAGTACTAGCGCCGTACCTTGTGACAATCTGTTTGTTGAATTGGAAAGACGTGTATTTTGGGTCGGTCAGGAGCAAGAAGTGGTTGTTGGTGCTGTCGGTCGTTTGGGCGACGATCACGTTCGTGACCATCACGGTCAAATTTTGGTGCCTCATTTTTTGGGAAGGACAGGTCGTCCTCAAGGCCGTGCTCGACGTCGCCGCCTGCTTTACGCCAACAGTTTGGGCGTTTTGGAAGTGGCGAAAGGCAGTTCGGGACGCGGCGGAAGAAAGCGGTGGTGGCACGTGCACGCGCCCTGGAGAACGGCCCGGAACCGGCGGTATCGGCGCCCGGCTCGGGACTCCGGCATCCGGACGAATATGAGCTCGACGATCTCCGTTCTCCAACTCAGTTGTAACGGCTCATCGGTGGCCACCATGGACGATCTGCTTGGGGAGAACTGGCAATCCAAGCCAACAGCCAGCAAGACGACCGCTCCTTACAAACCTCCGGTCTTGGGACCCAGTAACTCTGGCAGCACTTCACCCTTCAATCTGAGCAGACCTTCGAGCACGATCAATGGCACCTCCAAACCTACAACGCCGGCGAACAATAACACATTCGGCAATCTCCTCGCGCTCAAGTCCCAGAAAACAGAACCTTTGTCCATGCAGGAGCGTCAGAGACAGTTGCTGGAGGAGAGACGCAGACAACAGGAACAGAACACGCAGTTATGGGATACCCTAGGCAGTGGTCGCTCGACACCAGCGGCGGTCAGACAGCCGAGCCCTGCGGTGGTACAAGACGAAGACGATGAAGATATTCTCGCAGCCTTCAACAAAGATGCGCCGGTCGATGCAGCAAGCCATTTCTCACCACCTCCAGCGTCGGCAGGAGTGAGTGGCAGGAGCACACCAGCGTTAGTCCAGCCAAATGCGCTTGCTCGAGGACCGACAAGCGAAGCTATCGAAGAGGACGACGATTCATTTGGTCTGAGCACATCTGCCCTAGGCAACGGCCATGTCATCGCTCCCAAACCCTCGTCGAACGCGGACGACGACGACATCTTGGGCGACCTCGCAAAGCCAGTCACGAGGATACCCACTACGGACTCTCGGAGGAAGGAGGAACTCGCGAACGTACACGTACTTGGTCAAAGAGGTAATTCAGAGACGGTGGCAATGCAAGATGATGGACTCAATGCGGGACCGGAGGACCGAGCGTTGGCGGAGCTCGTGGACATGGGTTTCCCAGCCGACACGGCGAGGATAGCGCTGAGCGAAACTGGAGGCAATATACAAAGCGCTGTGGGATGGCTGCTCCAGCAAGCACACGAAGAGTCTCGGCAGAAAGCCAGGGGCGAAACTCCTTCCTCACGCACACGCACCCCTCAAGTTGGTAGCAGATCGCCGCAACGAAGACAGCGGGAGGAAGGAGGAGATACTCCTACGTGGATGCGAGATCAGGATGGCAGCCGGCCACATTCCGCAGCTCGACGGCGGGAACCAGCAAACGGCGAGCGAGATCCGACACAAGTCGCGCAAGAGCTTGGCAACAAGGTCTGGAAGTCCGCGAACTCGATATGGAAAGCCAGTCAAAAGCAGATGGCGAGAACCATTGCCGAACTTCAGCAAGAGCCCAGCGGCGGAGACTCGAGTCAGCCGAAGTGGATGCGGGACTCGAGTGCTGATGCCAAACCGTCTAGGACACACGAACGTGAACCTCCAGCACCTCGAAGTCGAGTCGCTCCAGCAGGTCCGACAGATGAAGCCGCTGCCCTGGATGCTCCTCGCGAGAACACACAAAAACCGACACAATATCGGACACAAGAACCGACATACCCTTTGCCACCTTCTTCAGACCCACCCCACAGAGGGAGGTCACCCGCTGAACCTCTGCCACATCGACCACTACCACGGCCTAAATTCATGCAGCAGTCAGCACCGGTGTCAGACCGGCGCCCAGCAACGAAACTCAGCAGACAGGAAGTTGAGAACCAGACTGCGCAGGCCTATGTAAGCCCTGCTAGACGAAAACGACCGACACCGCAACCTCCACCTCAGCCTACCACACCGAAGCCAGATGAAGCCATTGATCTCTTCGGCTCGGTAAAGCCGTCTTCAACGACCAAAGTCGAACCAACAGCGTTCCTGACGAAAGCAGTGCCGGCCACCAAACCTTCATCTACACCACCACCACCACAAAAACTAAACGCACCACGGAGAGTCGTGCCGACCGTCTCAACCAGTGTGCTAGAGCGCTCAGCAGTCCACCGAAAGACCGGCGGCGAGCACTTCAAAAGAGGCGACTATGTCGCAGCACACGAGTCATACACCGCAGCTCTCACTGGACTACCTGCAGATCACCCCATCGCCATCATCATCCTCAGCAACCGCGCTTTGACCGGTCTCAAGACTGGTGACGCGAAGGTCGCAGTGTCGGATGCTGAACGCGCCATCCAGATCATTGGTCCTGGCCATGGCAATGCCGAAAGAATCGAACTCGGGGCTGGCGAAGGAGAGAAAGATATGAGAGAGTTCTACGGTAAGGCCGTGATGCGCAAGGCAGAAGCGCTTGAGCACATGGAGAAGTACAGCGATGCGGCCTTTGCATGGCGACAGGCCATCGAGGCCGGAGTCGGAGGCGCCATCAGCTTGAAAGGACGAGATCGATGCGAGAAAGCAGTCGCTCCGAACCCAGCAACCGCCACAAAATCTACTACGCAAGAGCGTAAACCAGCTGCGAAAGCGGCAACCAGATCTCTGGGCAACTCACAGCAGCGACCAACGCTGTCTTCAGCTTCTTCGGCACAGGCTGTAAAGAAGTTGCGAGCTGCGAACGCAGAAGCATCGAAGGAGGAGGACGAGAAATTTGCGCTCAGCGACAGCGTTGATGCGAAGTTGACAGCATGGAAAGGTGGCAAGAGTGACAACCTCAGAGCTTTGCTACAGAGTATGGATATCGTGCTATGGCCGGAGGCGGGGTGGAAGAAGGTTGGAATGTCAGATCTGGTGATGCCAGCGAGGGTCAAGATTGTCTACATGAAGGCGATTGGTAAGGTCCATCCTGACAAGGTAAGCTAGCAGCGTACCCCTTTCAGGAAAGGATGAGTTTGCTCACATCCACTGCAGATTCCACAGAACGCCACTACCGAGCAGCGCATGATAAGTGCTGCAGTATTTAGCACACTTAATGAGGCCTGGGATAAGTTCAAGGCGGAGAACAGTCTTTGAGCTGCTGGAACTGTAAGCATAGATACTCGTGTTCTGAAGAATGAAGATAATTCCTGGTGGTTCTCTGAACCTGCCGAACCCGCATCACATTCACGGATGCGGAAAATCAGAGATTATTGACATCTCATCCAGCGAGAAGGTATGGTTGGACTCTATAGTCCTGAACATAAGGTAGCCAGGCAGGTCCGAAACAATAATGATAATGGCTTTGTCGGAAGTTTCTAGCTGAGAAGCAAGCGGTGCCACGGATGTATCGTCGGGGAATTGGTACACAAGGCAGAGAAGTTGTGTACCGTCAAGTACTTATCGCAGGGCGTAACAACCACAACGACAGACTGGATTTTAACGTCACTGACTTCCATGCCTGGAGAGGTTCTTAATCGCTGGACATCGATGTGCGCAGTAACGAGTGTCGTGATTGCTCAGTATAGATATCAGCATGAGATCCATCACGAACGTAACATTGCATAGCTGGAGTACTTGCTATAGCTCCGCGTATTGTTTTCAGAGCCCCGCGAGCGTGTTGGCGGCTGACGAATGTTCCATTCGTACCAGGTCGTTGGAAGGATGTCCTCGAGGTAGTCCAGGCATTAGGCTAAATGACTCGCCCATGCACATCACAGCTGTCTTCTTTGGCAAGTGCCGAGATCTGTCCAATGGCCAGCGTTCTCCACATCGTAGATCTTGTACAACGCGGATAATGCGGAGTCGAACGTGTGGCGTGTCGAGAACTTCGTGGAGGAGAAGCACGAAGGATCGGATTCGAGGACTGGTGAGCAGTCAGCGTCTGGCTAAACTCGACATGCCGTCTGCATGGAAGCAACAGCGGAGTAAGACTGGAGGACAATAGAGGTAGATCATTGCTTGATATAAGCTCACCAAGCTTCCGATATGGTACTTGGCCATATCTTCAATATCGAGAGGCTTGCTTCCTTTCAGTCCAGTCTGTTGGCACACCTCCCCAATCATGGCGCCGCCTCAGAACCACATCGTCTCCGGCACGAACAGAGGCGACACCACATCGATGTCCGGAAGCTCCTGGACCAGCCCTGGTACAAGTACAAGCATCTTCGCAAGCTGTACTGCTGGATGTCCGTCGTTTTGCTCGTCCAAGCAACAAATGGACTCGACGGATCGATAATGAACGGAATGCAGACCTTAACCTACTGGCAAAGCTATTTCCATCACCCGACGGGTGCCCAGCTCGGCCTGTTCAACGGCACACAGGGCTTGGGAGGAGTTTTCTCGCAGCTGTTCCTCTGGTGGTTGGTCGAGAAGATTGGGAGGAAGCTTGTGATCATTGCTGGGGCCGTGATTATCATCATTGGAGTGTTTCTGCAGTCTTTTGCTAATGGGTTGGTTATGGTGAGTCCAAGTCGACTGTCGGAATCGGACAACAGGCCACTGATTGCTGTTGCTGGTGACAGTTCGCATGCGCTCGTGCAGTGATTGGTCTTGGGTTGAGCTTCGAGTATACTGCCGCGCCGATGCTGGTTGCTCCACTTGCTCATCCGACTCACCGAGCCCAGCTGTCGACCCTGTTGAACACCTTGTACAACTTTGGCGTATCTTTAACGGGCCGGAGACTACGGGGCCGAAGGATAATTTGCATCATGGGGGTTGGGAACATCGGGAAGCAGCTGTTTCCCGTCCTCCGCCCTGATTTTGCTGACGAGATCAGGCAACACTGGCCGCGTGGATCACTCTTGGAACACTTCAGATCCAGTCCGATTGGAGTTAGCGCAGCGTATCCTTGATCCAAATGTTTCCCTCCTTGATTTCTATCACTCTAACGTGGTGGGTCCCGGAATCTCCTAGATGGTTGATCAGCAAAGGTCGTAACGAAGAAGCGTACAAGATATTGTTGGAGCACCATTGTGGTGGACACGAGAGCGATGGTCTTGCGTCCTTTGAGTTCAACGAGATCCAATCTACCTTAACGTTTGAAAAGGAGCACAGTACCGGCAGCTGGCTTGACCTTATCCGCACGAAAGGCAATCGACATCGCACCTGGATTGTGTTCACCTGTGCAATTGCTTCACAAGCTTCGGGAACGACCTTGACCGGATATTACTTAGCGGTTGTGCTTCGCACGATTGGCGTTGAGAATGCCCAGGACCAGTCCATCATCAACGGTTGCTTGACCATGTGGAATATGGGCTGGTAAGCACTGATGAGTACCCTTCTTGTATTCGAGACACTGTTGACGCTTTTATCCTCTTATATCAGGGCATTCTAGGGCGCTTATGTTATCGACAAGTACGGCCGCCGTCCGATGATGCTAACTTCTCTGACCGGAATGCTGTTCCTCGGGTTCCTGCCTTGGACCATATGCAGTGGTGTCGTGAGTCCGTGCCAGCGTTATGGAGGTGTTCGGACGCTAATGTCGATTGCGTAGTACAACGAAGATCACCAGATCGCGGCAGGATGGGCGGTCATCGCCTTCATCTTCATCTTCACAGCATTCTACTCCACGGTCTGGAACGGCATCTTGACCGGTTACACCGTGGAATGCATGTCCTACGACATCCGACCAAAGGTAGGCAATGGTGGCCGACCTTGGTGTGGCAAAAGGCCGTATGCTGACAGCTCTCGACTAGCTCATCTGCACACAGAACCTGCTGGTACAAGCCACCATTACCGGGTTCAACTATCTCAACCCCGTGGCGATAGAGCACATCTCCAGGAAGTACTACATCGTCATCTGCTGCATTATCCTGCTTGAGATCGTGCTGGTGTACTTCACTTATCCCGAGAGTAAGCACTTCCTTGTGGCTTGCGTTGATGCGATGCGTTGTATGCTGATATTCGACAGCGTCGCGAATCACACTAGAAGAGATCTCCGTCGTCTTTGATGGCAAGCACGCCGTGCAGAATGACATTCTCGCCAAGCAGGAGGAACAGCAGGACGAGCCAGAGACTGAGCAGAAGGGAATTGTTGTTGAACGGCGTGAGCTGCCGGCAGAAGCATAGGAGCTTCCCTAGAATCGTTCTGAGTCGGATAGAAGGTCATCGTCGTCCTAGGTGGCAGGACACTCGGCTTGATGTTGGCGATCGGGTCGCGGTGAGGGCATGATGAGCAGCGTCAGTCACTTGAACGGCGCATGTTGTCCACATCGAGAATAGCGTAGAGTTGACCAGTGTGACAGCGTCGCTGCAAACGCTACGAGGACCCTGAATTCACATCGCCGTCTCCAAGCAGCCATCAGGTGCGATGCAAGTACAGTAAACGAGGAGGCTACCAGTGGTCTCACCGAGACTCCGAGAAGCCATTAGGTCGTTGCTATGTTTGAAGCCTATCCCATCGGCCGGACGTACTCTTGAAGTGACTGCAGCGAACGTTCTCCGCTGAACTCGTGTTGATGGTGCGACTACAGTAAATGTGATGGTCACACCACCAGCGCTGGCATGCGTGAGACACTCTCTCTTCTCCGAAAAGGGTTCGCCACATCATCGTGTCCTCCTCAGGATAGCCTCCTTTGCCTCAATCAACGCCTGCATGAAATCGCCAACATCCTCCGCGCCTTCGAGCCGTTGGCCAGCAATCTCAACAGTTGGTACACTCGTCACACGATCCTGCTTCCGCGCTTTCGCCGCCAGCGCGTCCACTTCGACAGCTCCAGCCTCAGTCTTCAGAAACTCAAGCACCTCCGCACGAACCATCCCCACCCTCCCAGCCGCTCCCGCAAGACCCTCATGAGAAGTGATATCAAGCCCCTCCTCAAAATGCAGCCGATACACCTCCTCAAGGAACTCTTTCCTCCTCTCCGGCGGTGCTAATCGTAGCAAGCGATGTGCATCGCGCGTACTGCCGACCCGATTCTCCATGCTGAAATTGATGCCGTTTTCCCTCCCCACGCGTTCGAGTCGGGTCTTGATCCCGTTGACTCGTTCGTCGCCGTTCTTGAGTCTGATCGCCTCGAGTGCTGGGATGCTTTCGCCTTGTTTGGCATCGGGCCTGAGGTAGTACGGGAGGAGATTGTAGCGGATCTCATCGTGGCGGCCGTCCGGGTAGGTGCGTTGGTAGAGGTCGATGGCTTTGGCGAGGGATTTGTGGCCGATGTAGCACCAGGGGCAGATGAAGTCGAAGTAGAGTGTTATCTCGAGGATGGCCATGGTGGACGTGGTAGTATTGAGGGCGTGGGGGGTATATTGAGATTGAGAGCGAGAAGGAAAGGTACTTATGCGTGGCTGTGAGAATATATATGCGGACACTACGGCCGCGTTGTTGGGTGCCTTGAGTAAGCAGGCATTGCGTGTCGATCTTGGCTATACATGCGTACTCGTATGTGGTATACGGACGACCGACGTATCTCTAGGCGCTTCGTTTCGGTTGACAGAGTCCCAAGCAGTCTCACAGGACCGTTCGTAGCAGGAGGATGTAGAGCGGATGGTGTGGTGGGTCTCTTCGAATTAGAGCGAGAACGCTGTGAGATAGACTTTATGCACCCGGGCCGGCGCGACCGGAGATGGGCAAGCGGAGGCAAGTGCGGGATGCAAGGGTCCTCGAGCAATGCTGGAGAACGCAGGTGCGACTCATTCGTGAGCCATTCTTTCTATGCGCCTCCTCTTCTGCTCCGCGACAAGACTCTGCCTTGACCACACAGCCAATGTCTCATCCATACCTTGCAGACTCCCGCGATCAAGAAGAGCCAAGCCGATAGCCTCCACGACAGCCCCCCTCCACACGCTCTCACGCAGCATGGCTGCAGTACAACAACCGCCGTGGAGTCCTCCGTCCGATAGTCTCGAGCCGAGGACAGCCAGCATCCGCGTGTACAACAGCTTGACCCGAACCAAAACACCCTTCTACCCCATCAAAGACAAGCGCATCAGCTGGTATGCTTGCGGGCCAACTGTCTACGATGATGCCGTATGTTGTGTGGACGAGGTGGACGTCTGAAGTGTGCAAACTGACGGTGGACAGCATCTTGGCCATGCGAGGAACTATGTCTCCCAGGATATCGTGCGCCGAATACTCCAAGACTACTTCCGCTTCGATGTCAACTTTGTCATGAACATCACCGACGTTGACGACAAGATCATCCTTGCCGCTCGACAACAGCACCTACTGGCTGAGTGGTTGAAAAAACACAAAGCATCGCAATCGCAGAAAAGCGGCACTTCGAATGGCGTGGGCCCGCTTGTCAAGCAAGAAGTACGGCAGACAACGACAGAGGCTATTGGAGCATACACCAAGAAGAACCTACCTCTGATACCCGCTGAGACAGAGCCTGAGAAATACGAAGAAGAGGTGCAGCGGCGATATGGTCATGTTCTCTCAGGCAAGAGCGTCGCAGACGATGGCAAACCAGCGGGCGACAAGGAAGCCAAGATCAAAATGCACCTTACCATAGCTCGTTCCGCTACGGAGGCACAATCACTCTCCGACCCTTCGCTTGACGAATATATCGCGAAAGCATCAGGCGTGCTGCTGCCATACATCGACTCACTATACTCGTCGACGGTCAAAGGCAACGATCACGACATCTTCACCACTCTGACCAAACAATACGAGGCGCGATTCTTCGACGACTTGAAAGCACTGAACGTCCGATATCCAGACAAGTTAACACGAGTGACCGAGTATGGTCCACAGATTGTCGACTTCGTCAAGCGGATACAGGACAATGGTTTCGCGTACGAGCACGAAGGCAGCGTCTACTACGATATCAACGCCTGGGAAGCGAAAGGTGGCTACTATGCTCGCCTCGAACCCTGGAACCGCAACGACAAGGAATTATTAGCGGATGGTGAAGGCGCTCTGGTCGCGAAGAACACCAGCTTCAAGCGCTCGGCCGCCGACTTTGCACTCTGGAAGGCAAGCAAACCTGGCGAGCCGAGCTGGCCAAGTCCATGGGGTGAGGGCAGGCCTGGCTGGCACATTGAGTGCAGCGCTATGGCATCCGATATTCTGGGCAAGCAGTTCGACATTCATTCCGGCGGCATCGATTTGGCGTTTCCACATCACGACAACGAGCTGGCGCAATCAGAAGCATACTGGTGCGAGCACGGTGACGCACATGTTGGCCATCAATGGGTCAACTACTTCTTACACACGGGGCACTTGTCAATATCTGGCGCGAAGATGTCCAAATCGCTGAAGAACTTCACAACCATACGGCAAGCTCTATCTGATGGAGCATGGACGCCACGAGGACTGCGCATCGTTTTCCTGCTTGGAAACTGGAAAGACGGCTTAGAGATCACCCCAGAAGTCGTCAAAGCTGGGCTAGCTTGGGAGGAGCGAGTCAACAACTTCTTCCTGAAGATCCGAGACATGCAGTCTCGACAGCCTCACATCAACGGCAATGGCACAGTACCACAGAAGACTGAGATGGACAAGCGCCTGGACGAAGCCCAAGCGAAGTTCCGAGAAGCTCTTTCCGACTCCTTCGACACACCGACAGCTATGCGTACTATCTCCGAACTGATCACCACCTACAACTCCACACCCGACAAGCAGATCTCAAATGCCACCAGCGTCGCCATTGCGACATGGATCACGAAAATGGCCCACATGTTCGGCCTCGACTCTAAACAATTACCTCCTCCCGGCCAAGTGGGATGGTCTGGGATCGACATTCCCGAGAAGGCAAAGCCATTCATCTTACCCCTAGCTCGACTTCGCGACAAAGTCAGAGAGCAAGCAATCGCAGGCAGGCTCAATCTTGCAAGCTTAGGCAGGATGGAGGATGTAGACACGGTCTTCGGCGCGAATCAACCCTATGCCAACGCGAACGCCGACTTCCAGCGCACAGTCGTCAATCTATTCAAGAAAGCCGCGGCGCCGAAAGACTACCTCGCAGCTTGCGACGACGTGCGCGACCGCGTGTTGTGGAATCTCGACATCTACCTCGAAGACCGCGAGCATCTACCCTCGCTCGTCCGACCACTCTCATCATCCCTTCGACAAGAGAAGGCAGACCGGGAAGCTATCGCTGCTGCGAAGGCCGCGGCGAAGGACCAGGCTAAAGCGGACTCCGCGGCGGCTGACCGCGAGAAGCTGGAGAAGGGCAAGTTGAGCCATCTGGAGATGTTCAAGGCGGACAAGGAGTTCTCGGAGTGTGACGAGGAGGGTTTGCCGACGAAGGATGCGGCGGGCGAGCCGGTGGCGAAGTCGAGGGCGAAGAAGTTGAGGAAGGATTGGGAGAGGCAGAAGAAGTTGCATGAGGCTTTTGTGGCTGCTGGCGAGGCTCCGTAGGGTGGGTGTCTTGGGATGTAGGATGAGTGGTGGAGACTTTGCGATTAATTCGAGGCATGTCCAGCGAGTATAGAACTAACATGGCTGTGGTACTCCGTTCTTCTCGTGTGCAATGCATCTTTTGCCTTCTGCCAGAGCTCGTCTTCGATGCTCATGCACTGGCACTGGCAGTAATTGGGAGAAGCCGACCGCCGAGAGCTTCTTTTTCAGCCTCCAACGTCACTTCGCGTTCACCAATCCAAACCTTGATTGCGGAAGCAGACGGAGACGGATAACGCGGTATCAAAAACATCTTTAACAACGACTTCTTTTCGAGAAACCTCATATCTACCCATTGACTTCTCCACGCGCTCGATCTCGGCAGTGCATTCCATAGGCGTTCTGCAGGAGTTCCATTGGCATTGTTATCGCGGAGAGCTTGAGGCACAATGGCGGCCAAAGCAGCGCCGCCCACCACGGGCAAGCTCACGCCTGACTTCGTGGCGAGCGATTACATGAAGTTCTTTGGAGCCGGAGCGTTGGCAGCATGCGGTACTCATGGTGTACGTATGTTGGATCGTGAACTCCTGGTCAGTGGCTAATTGGTATACCTAGGCTGCCACGCCCATAGACGTGGTCAAGACCCGAATCCAAGTCGACGACAAGCTCAAAGGCCAAAACATGCTCCGCGCCGGACGCTCGATCGTTGCTGGCGAAGGAGCCGCCGCCGTCCTGACTGGCTTCGGACCCACCGCCGTCGGCTACCTCGTGCAAGGCGGAGGTAAATTCATGGGCTACGAGTTCTTCAAGAAGAAGTTCGTCGACTACGCGGGCACCGAGGAAATGGCGATCAAGTACCGCATGCCCATCTACCTCTCCGCGTCCGCAGCAGGAGAGTTCTTCGCCGACATCGCGCTCTGCCCACTCGAAGCCACCAGAATCCGTCTCGTCTCGCAGCGAGGCTACGCGACAGGACTAATACCCGGCTTCGCTCGCCTTGCCCGCGAGGAAGGTTTCCGAGGTTTCTACTCCGGCTTCGTGCCCTTGATCTTCAAGCAGATCCCGTACGCCGTCGGTCAATTCTCTGTCCACGAGTTCGCGAACGAAGCGATCTTCCGTGCAATGGGTCCGGAGCGGAAGGCGAAGCTCAGTCATTTGGAGGCTACGGGGGTGGAGCTCGCATCGGGTATGATGGCTGGTGTGGCTGCTGCGGTGCTCAGTCATCCTGCCGATACGCTGCTGAGTGCTATCAACAAGGGTGCGGGGGATAAGTCGCAGTCGACTACGAGCCGGATGTTCAGTCTGGCGAGCGAGTTCGGGCCGAGGAGATTGATGCTTACGGGGTTGGGGCCGAGGGTGGTTATGACGGTTGGGTTGGTGGCTGGGCAGTTTGTTATTTATGCGCAGTGCAAGACGCTTGTTGGTGCGCCGCCGGGGATTGAGATTCATAAGGAGGAATCGTAGGAGGAGCAACTGGGAGAAAAGTCTTGGAGGAGAGCGAGAGCTCCTCGTGGGAATAGCGTGAACGCTGGTGCATCAGGAAGATCGAAGGGATAGTTCAATCTAGAGGCGTCCTGAATGGTGCGGCTGGATTTGAGCGGGCTGTTGGACATGGGAGGTATGCTGCAACTTGTATGTAAAAAGAGCGCTAATGTATGTATACTTGCTAGAAAGTCTTACATCTCACTCTGCAGGTCTGTCTACGGGTGCTACACTTTCTGCTCTGGCCCCGTTCTGGTGTGGCACCCATTCAGACGCTCTGAGGGACGAAGAGGACCATCTTCGCAACAAGGAACTGGAAGCTGCTCAAGTTGTGGCGGCGGGTGGCTGGCATCGAAGGGCGTCCAAATCTTTCAAAGTGTAACAGGGGAAGGGCGATTCGTGGTTAGCTGGATGAAAGACGTTGCGCCGACACTGGACGGCAGACAGGGCAAGGATCGTTGTTAACTATGCGTAGACCGGCGAGGAGGGTCTGATCAATAAGTGGAGCAGAATTGTGGTGATCGTGAGGTGCTTCGAACAGTGAAAAGTGCCAGAAAGCGTGTCTTCCAAGCGCTGCCATAAATCACCATTATTAGTCCTCCATTTGCTAAAGTGAATGTCCCCATCACATCGTTCGTATATCGTGGCCTGCGTCAGTGCTGTTGATACCTGCATACTTCGCCACTGTCACTCATCATACAGTCTTGGACAATCCAACGCCGTCCAAGTCGAGATGATACCCATTCCATGCTATGCTGACGACCCGGAACAGAAGAAACCACTGGTGCTGTGGGTCATGATTGCGCTTGAGGGATGGCTTTGGTTGTCTGCTCGTCGAGCTTCGATGGCGCGTTCTTGGTGGCAGCGGTCGTGGGACCGCCGTTGCTGGTGGCGGCTTGTGCTGCCCTGCGCCTTTCGAGGTCCCGTTGAAAGCGTGCGACGGACGCTATCAGTTCCGCCTCGGTCTTTTTCGAAGGCTGAGGATGCTCGTATTCCGGTCGAGTCCGTTGTGTCCTACTGTTCATTTAGAGGTGAGGTGGCTGTATGTGGCTTGTAGATCTACTTACTCAATCTGAGGCTCGCTGAGGCCATTGAGTCCGCTGGACGAGCTGTCAGGTGGTGTATCCCCGTTCATGGTTGCAGATGGCGTAGTCACGAAGAGTCACAGGACCAAAGTACGACTCTTGTGGTCGCGCAAGGTCAGAACGCGGCGGCCTCCACCTCTTTAGCTGGGTAGGTCAAGCGCATTCGACGACGTGGGTTGGACACAGCCCCTTGCGACGCCCACTGCACCTGGATCTGCCTTCGACCAAACAACCCAGCTCGCCTCACTCGCCCGGGCGCCGCTTGGGCACACTCAGCAGAGCAACGTCCAGGAAATCGACCTGCAGCGCTAAAGGCGGCATGTTGTCTTCGGCTACCTGCAGAAACGAACCTCGAAGGAGCGCGGGAGCTACCGCCAGAATACGCGTGCGAATGGGAGGCGCTGCCATGCAACCTAGCTTCACCTAGACCACCGGGCGACGATGCTCGTGGCCGTAGTTCGCTTCCATCCTTTTCTGCGTCAACTTGAAATCAACCACGTCTCTGTCGGCCGCGATGGCGACCGCAGCAAGCACGTCACATTCGCCACCTCAGCAAACAAACTACAAGCGAGCTCACAAACTGGCGTAGGCACACCGCTTCCGAAATTAGACCCCTGCAGCCCACCAAGCTATGCTGATCTGCGGTGCGGCCACTCTTGGTCCCTGCTGCATATTGCTGCACTCCACCCAATGCATAAATGTGCACGAAGCTTGTGCGGGACGGTAGTTCTACCCGTCACCGCTCGATCGCCCTAGGAAGCGAGGCATGGTGTCCTGCATCCAGAGCCTCAAGCATGAGCAATAATTGTCCATAGAGGACAAAGTACATCCGTAGGCGAGGCGGACTGGGCCGCGCATACGGTGCAAGACCTGGTGACTCACCGTGGCTTGATGTTGACGGCGGGACGATCACGGTTGACGCATCTTTGCGGGGTGCTCAAATCCGGATTCAGAGTCTGGTCAAAGCTTCCACCGCTTCTGTGCCCATCCATTGACAGCTAACGTCGTTCATGCCACTACGAAAACAGGTGCACTTGACTGTGTGGTCTGCGAGTCGGCATCTCGCCAGCCCGCCTTGAATGCCCAGCTCACCAACGTGACTCACATGGTGGCATCAGCTGATACAGCCTATCAAGACAGGGTGTTTTCATCCGTAAGAGGTCGAAATGCACTCGCCCTAGTCGTGGTTGGCGTTACACAAAGACTAATGCAAGTGTAAGGCTAGATGTTAGGAACACCTGCATAGTTGCATCGTAGGACAAGCATTACCGGGGCTCTAGGGCCGTGGTTAGACTAGGCTGATCTGCAGTGAGTCCTTGTGGGCGATTTCGGCTAGCCATCCGAGAGGCACGAACCAGTCATAATTACAACACTTCACCTACAGGAATCTCGAAGCCGGTATATGAGCTGGCGAGACTGCAGCTGCCGGACCCGACTGAAGTTGGGCCTTCCCTGAAAAGTCACGATCGTGATCTCAGTCGTTCGCTTCTACGTTAGGCTGCCTTCCAGCTCACGCCAGTCGACCAGCACACGACGATCTTGCCCTTCCTGGCTCTACGACAGCTATGATTGCGAATCCAAATCCGAACCTGCTCTGGATGCCTCTATCCGGTGGGCATTCGGGTCAGATGCGGCATCTTGCAGTCGGGTCCTTTGAGCCGAAGCAGGGAGGCGACGGGGTGGATTGGTGTGTCCAAAGTCCACCGGGGACACGAAGTTCCGGCCTGTCAGGCTACCGAAGTAGACAGAAACCGACGGCAGCCAAGACCTCTCTGTTCGACGAATCGTTGATGTGGACTTTTGACTGTTGCTGCTGAATCACGTTGAGACTGCCGCTACTCACCAGTGACCAATCGAATGATCTGTTGAAAAGGTAGCTGTCTAAAGACAGTAGCATCAAGATTGACCATTCAGGAAACATTCAAGTCCATCTTTGCAGAGTACATTGATCATGCGGGAGCAGGTAGGGCATATGGATGGAAAAACAAGCATCTGACTGACAACGTTCTACCTTGTTCGTCGCATCAGCCATATATTTGAATGACAGACGAACCGATACAGCTGACAGTGGCTTATTGACCGCTGGAAGATACACTGACGCGAGAAACTCATGGTTTCGAAAACAAATCGATGTGTTCATTCGGTAAACGGTAACTGTACTGAGCCAAAGTCGCCATAGTCGCCTACAACGACATCTCCGGGTAGGACGGGTATGGGAATGATACATGTTCCAGTGGTCACGAACTGGCCGGCTCCAAGCTCCATGCCGTGACCGCTAAGCTCATTGGTAAGCCAGGTGAGAGCAATCGCGGGATCCCCGAGAACTGCTGCACCGCTCCCTTCGACCTTTCCTACGCCATCGCCTTTCCATCCCTTGACAATATGAGCAGGCAAGTCCATGTTTCGCCAATCTGCGGTCACCTCTGGTCCAAGCACAAAGCGGTCTGCACAAGCGTTATCGGCAATCAATTGTGCTGCACCCACTGTCGTAAAATCCTCATACCGCGAGTCTGGCACCTCCACCCCGAGGAACAGGCCATCGACGGCTGCCATGACCTCCTCTGTCTGGTAGGGCGGTGGTCGTGGTGCGAGCGTCTTTCCCATCCGGAATACGAACTCGAGCTCGGCCACCTGCATCCGATTCGGTCCCAGTGGCACAGGGTTGCCGTGCTTCGTTACACGCTCTTGGAGTATGCGGCCAGCAAGTGGACGGTTCACATTGATGTGGTGCTGGCCAGCGGCACTAGTTGCAGCGATCTTCCAACCAAACAACGGCTCTTTGGTGAGACGAAGAATATGTTCCTGGATTTTGTATCCATCAGCGGTCTCTGCTGGGCGTAAAGACTCCGGGAGTGCGTGGAGAGTTGTCCCGCTCTGCCAATGCTTGATGAGTACATCCGAGGCCTCGCGGGTTGGCTCAGTCATCCTTCGGTGGTTGGAGATGTTGGCCGATGGATGATGATCCCAGTGCGTTGTCGTTCCTGCAGGATATGATATTTCGGCTGTCTGGGCGTAGCAGGATTCGAAGCATTCTATAATCGCTTCACCCGAAATTGGTAGTTCTTCTGCGAGGGGTTGTTCTCGAGGCCCGGACTGAGGTCCGAGATTCCGAAATCGGACCTACGACTTGCAACTCCTTTCGAGCGAAGAAACGACGTCTACAGCGTGTTCCGTCGTTATTGACACGAATCGTCTGGAGTGGACAAGAGTAGTTGTTTCGCACAGCTGCACGCGAACACCTACCCCATTCTTCTGCTGAATGAGCTCCTCATAGCTCTCCAAGTGGCGGTGTAGCAGCTACGGGTATCTCACAGCGGACCTCATAACCTCCCTCTCGAGCTGCATCTACAGATGAGGAAAGTCATGTTGGAGAGTCAATCGAGGCGACACCTAGAGAAGGTCTGGTTGTTCAGGCTCCAATGCCAGGTGGTCTGACTTTAACGACGTGAGGTGGTTTACTGCCAAGGCAACTGATGTCATGTCTCAATGGATATCTAGAATCTAGAATCTAGAACTACCTCCTAACTCCGGACACAAGACAATACATCACTGCGCCGGTTCGAGGCGGAAGGTAGGCTTTTTCGCATCCCCTCTCGACGCGGAACATCGCTTTGTGGCGGAGCGAGCTTCACATTGTGACCACAGGACTTCAAGCTTCGCAAGCAATATGTCTCAAGTAGAAAAGCCTCGTACTCTCGACGGCAAGATGTATGTGGATATGACTACACGAACAGCGAGCCTACTAACGGCTTTCCAGCGCCATCGTGACGGGAGCGTCCCGAGGAAGTAAGAAGATGCATGAGCCATAGCCATTCGTCACACTTACACTTCTCCAGTCGGCAAAGCCATCGCATTCGACCTTGCATCTCGCGGCGCGAAAGTGGTCATCACTTACTCCAGCGACCGTTCGAAGCAGCCCGTGGAGGAATTGATTGCCGAGATCGAATCGAAGGCTAAAAGCTCCGCTGTCGGTATACAGTGCAATCTTCAACATGTCTCAGCACCGCAGCAGATTGTCGATGCATCAGTCAAGGCCTTCGGCAAGGATATTGATATTCTTGTCAACAATGTAATTTACAAGGCCCAAAATCCCTCCCCTAGCTAGACTATCCGAGACATCTTGTGAGAAACTGGCTGATGGGTCCTACTTCCGTACTCAATAGGCTGCTACGATCAGCGATAAATTTGTCCAAGACATCACACCGGAGCACTTCGAGGAGGTCTTCAATCTGAACGTACGAGCACCACTTCTCATGGTGCTAGCAGTGCTCCCACACCTACGGAGGCCTGGGCGGATCATCAGCATCAGCAGTGTCGGAGCTCGTGAGGGCTATCCTGGTATAGGGACCTACGCAGCGTCCAAGGCGGCGCTGGAGGGCTACACTCGCAGTTGGGCGGTGGAGCTGGGCCTAGATGGGACGACCGTGAACACAGTTAACCCTGGGCCAGTAGCCAGCGCAATGCTGGACCAAGTTGATCCAAAGACTGTTGACTCGCAGAAGCAGAAGACTCCGATCGAGCACAGGGTGGGCACTGCAGAAGAAATCGCTGAGATCGTGGCTTTCCTGGCCGAGCCTCGATCATCCTGGGTCACAGGACAATGTATCAGCGCAAGTGGTGGCTATCATACTTATTGATGGCGGTCTCAACGGCAGTCGACTGCACTCGAAGATAGTGAGCTTGGTTCCAAAGACTGTAGGCCCATATCAAGCGAGCTTTCGTCCTTCGATCATTTTCGTTGTCACAGCCTTCGTGAGTTGTGGATCCAAGATAAGCTAAGGTAAGGTACTTCTAGACATTGGCACTTTGCCCTGCGTAAAGATTCGGCACTGCTGTGAGGGGCATTTTTATCTTGAAGAGGGAAATCCAAGCATGCGAGGACGAACACAATAGTCACTCTTGTTGCAAGAGCTCGAGGCTTCCTTCTTTAAAAAATCTCACCGCTACGAAAACAGTCGACGTTCGAGACCATGGCCGCAGTTTCAAACGACAAACATGGTGCCTCCAAGAAACACGAGCCGCACTACGAGCTCCCAACAGCTGAGGCGCTGAAAGAAGCTGGCGAACTCATGCTCAAGGGTACCAGTCAGTCTTTACTGAGTCGGAGACGTTAATGATCTACTTGTCCAGATGAAAATGGCAACGAGGTCCAATTCAAATCACTGTATGAGAACAAGACTGGAACGCAGCAACTCATCATTCTTGTTCTGTTGAGACAGCTGCATGCACATCGTCGTTTGTGCATAAGGCAGACGCTGTCTTAGACCTTTGTGAGCGTATCGAGCAAACGTATCTGTAGATAGATATAGCAGTCTCCTCCTAAAGGAGACTTGCTTCTGTATCGAACACCTTCTACAGTTTCAGCATGTTCGACATTTCTTCTGTGGAAACTGCGAGGACTACATCAGGACGATCAGCGAGGAGCTGCCACCAGCATTCTTGAATGCCTCGACACCTAAGACAAAGCTCACCATAATCGGGTGCGGCGACGTCGCTCCGATCCCATCCTGGCGTACCCGCACAATGCACAATATCCTTGGAGCAGACAACAGCTTTCCCATCTACACGGATCCGAGTCGAAAGCTATATGCCAAGTTGGGCATGATGACGAGTCTCTCGGCTGGTGAAAAGGCACCCGACTATATCAAGCAGGGCGCGGTCCAGAACGCACTGAACTCAGTAAAGAATGCTGTCGTGAGTGGCGCGGGTGCTCTACAAGGCGGTAGTCCCTCGCAGAATGGTGGTGAGATGCTCTTTGCGAATGGCGAGCTTGTTTGGTTCAAGCGGATGAGGCACACGCAAGACCACGCGGAGGTCGCAGAGCTCAAGGATGTACTTGGCCTGACCTAGGCGTTTCTCAATGATACTAGAATATCCGAGTATTGCTTGAAGGACCTTTTGGTATGTGAGCGTGCCCCTGCACAGTTCCGACAGTTTGGCTCCTTCCCCTCCGCTGCTTGCGATGGAAGGGCAACGTCAAGGTTCCTGCAAGCGGATTATAGTATGGCTGGGCTGCTGCTTATTGCGAATACTGTCTCCAATCTTTCTTACTATCTCTCGTACACGGTACGGTGTACCGTCCTCCATATCCCACTCACTATCCCAAGTTTTCAGGGTTTGTTGTCGGCGTACCGCTCATCCGCCTCCAATCTCGGACAGGGTTGAGTGTTGATCTGAATGCGATGCTGGTCTCGACTTGGTGCAAGTCTCAACGGAGAGCTCTGCGAAGGCTTCGCACTTGCCTCAATGCCGATACGTAGTCGCTCGCAAGAGTTTTGCACGATCTGGTGCCTGGCTTCGCTACTATCATTCGAGCTACCAGGCGTGCTCTTCTCCATCCTTGATAGATTGTAGCTCTCTGGCCCAGCTTGACTTGTGAAGCCGAAGCCGAAGCTCGAGTTGGAATTCATGGGGAAAGCTCGGACGGCCGAAAATGTACTCGAAACTATGGCCCAGGAGACTTCAACCTGCATCCAGATCGCAACAAGCGCACTGTCGAGGCCAGGATCTGTTGTGGCCCGGCAGAGGCGATTTGTGTAGACCAGACGTGCTATGGACAGGCCAATGACAGGCATGCGGAGGTAGAAAGCACAAATCACAATGGCTTTCTTGCTGAAGGGCATTTGGATGGACCATAGTTGGTAGATCGGCAATATCATTAGGATGGCTTCGGTGCATATGTCGAATGCAGTAAAGGCTATCCACCTTATGGCCTTGCGTTCTGCTGTCAGTCCTCTCCTGCAGCCAAAATGTAAGGGAGTCAACTCACTGGCACCCTGCAGTCTGAGGCGTTCTCGTAAAACGTCCAATAGTATCCTGATCTTGCTGGTAGCGCTGTTGTAACAATTAGCAAACTGGCGACTGCGATGACGATGAGCATGCCAATGGTGCCCTGATAAAGCCAGAGCTGCTTTGGGTTCTTGGTCAGACGGAGAAGGAAGGCAGCGACGGCTATCTTCGAGAGATACAGCGATATCGCAAAAGCGACGATGCCTGCAATGGTAGCCTGTACTGCAATCAGCCTGTGGCAGCAACAGATATCTTATTCGACCACGAACGCTATTCAACAACTGCAAATTGCTCTCCTCCTGATTGTGATGCCATGGCTTCCCTGCTCCATGGGCCAGCGCAATGTAGTTGGTTGCGAAATGGCCTATACACACTGCGATTGCTACGGCAATGACTGTATCGTCGATACCATAGAGGTTTCTCCGAACCCAACTCCTCAGAACAGCTGAGCAGAGGACATAAGTTAGGCATAGACTCGTTAACAGGTCCAGAGACTTTTCAAATCCGGCCTGCTGGTTTGGCGGCCCAACCATTGATGCAAGTGGGGTATATAGCTGACTCACGGGAACGCTCTGAGCGGACAACTCTTGGACTCTTGGTATCGACGTACTTTTAGATGCATCTTACGAAGCTTCTATGCGTTCTGCTCTACTCCTCCAGCCGAAGCAAGTGACCACTGCACGTCCGTGGTGTTGCAACCGTAACACCAAAGAGCCACAGTAGGTCCCTGTGCGCAAGCATTGAACGCCTACATTGTGTCGCAGAGACGTACGGATAGAAGTGCTTCGTCGTGCCATGGTGACTTGCCGGTCGATGACCTGTGGTGCCCTGGGAGTTGATTGACGCATCTTCAATAGAGAGCTGCGGCGATTCGTGAGCGAACATTTGGTTCGTGGGTACAAGCACGATAGAGTCGGACGAGGAGAGACCAGAGGCGTAAACAAAAGAAGCTTGTTCGTACAAGCTCTCAGCGCCGTCGGCCACCATGCAGGGATGCGGCGTAGTTCTAGCGCGGCGTTCGGGTAGGCTTGATGGATGAAAAAAATTCGGCCCCGTGCAGTCGGCTGTCGGTGCAACTACCCGTATAATGGCACACTGTGTCACCGATGGTGATTGAGATACCTGCTCGAATGTCTGGTACGACGTGCCAACCGTCCGTTGCCCGACCTTCTGTGCCGTGACACGTGCAACAATGGCAACGGGTAGAAGCACATTCAACTGCTTCAGCCCAAGTCCACGCCCACGCAATTTGATCGCGCGACGGTCAGCCAATGACGTTCGCGCAGATGCGCACCGTGTGCGCCGCCCAGATGTGCAAGTCTGCATCAGCTCGCTCCATGTCGCCGATGATAACAGCCGGGCGTGGTGGTAGCGGAGAAGAGAGAACCAGGCCATGTATGGCCACGATAGCAATAGATTGATTGCTTAGGATGAAACCGCAGACCGCTGCCGCCCTGATCGTCTCATGCACGTTCCCGATGCCATTGTAAATCCTCTGTCACACTTGCTGCGAGGTGCAGTATCCCGTTGTGATTAGACGTAGATGGTGTACAAGCTACTGAGTTTAGCTCACTTGTCCTGATGAGCTGCTTTCGTTCGATCAACTCTTCTCCGCCCGCTTTGCCGAAAGCTACGCTCGATCCTTGTTGTCGTTCATGGCTTCGAAGGCTAGTGAAGGAGTCTCGACGCACGAGCTACACGATCGCAATGGCAGTCAACTTGATAACGATCAGAAAGACTTTGGTACCAAAGGTGGCACAGCGCAAGATGCCATCGATATGTACCGCATGGGGCGGCCGCAGGAGCTACGTGTACGGAATACACCTCTCTCGAAGTTGGATATCGAACATCAGTGTATTGACCATCTCCACAGCGCAACTTCAAGTTCGTGAGCATTGTGGGATTTGTGACCATCCTTCAGGCGACATGGGAATGCACACTGTTGGCCAACTGGCCAGGCTTGCTCAACGGCGGAACGGCTGGCATCATCTGGAGCACAATCGTGGTCTGGCTGTTTATGATAGCGTTGATCGCTTCCATTGCCGAAATGGCTTCAATGGCTCCTAATTCTGGCGGCCAGTACCAGTGGGTGTCAGAGTTCGCTCCATCATCCATGCAAAAGCCGCTTTCGTATGCTGTCGGATGGGCCTCAACAATCGGATGGATAGCTGGCGTGCCTTCATGTACTTTGCACTTGCTGGTCTGGTCCAGGAAATGGTTGCAGTCGCCTACCCAGACACCAAGTTCGTGGAGGCGTGGCAGATCACCATCCTGATCTTCGCCTTCACCCTTCTGGTCGTTGCTATCAATATCTGGGGTGGCCACCACCTGCCACTCGCCGAGGGTATTATCCTATTCGCGCATATCTTTGCCTTCTTCGCATTTCTCGTCACCTTCTGGGTCATGGCCGATCATGCGCCAGTGCACCAAGTCTTCACCCAATTCTACAACGGCGGCGGCTGGCCAACGACAGGGCTCTCCTGTATGGTTGGACTAACAAGTCCCATTTGGAGCTTCATAGGGTGAGTAGAACGCGTTTCCTCTTCGAGACACTGCTGACATGTTGAACCCTTTCGTGTAGGCCAGACGCAGGTGCACATATGAGTGAAGAGCTCAAAGATGCTTCGATCCAGCTGCCGAAGGCTATGATGTGGTCGATCCTGTTGAACGGAGTAATGGGCATCACCATGCTCATAACCTTCTGCTTCTGCATTCACGACGTAGATGCGTTCGTCAACATGGTTCGCTGTAACGAGATCGTCATTGTCTGAATGGAGTGCTGATGGTGTTGTAGGATACCGACTATCCAGTTATCGTCGTCCTCTACCAAGCCACTGGCTCATACGCTGCGACATGTGTTCTGGGAAGCATTTTGATCCTTTTATTGTTCTTCTCCACTGTCACAACGGTTGCCAGCTCATCTCGCCAGATCTGGAGCTTTGCAAGAGACCATGTAATGCGGACCTTCTCACGACTGATTGGCGTAGCTCACTGACATGTTTGTAGGGCTTCATTTTCTCTGCCTGGATTCGTCAAGTCGTACCTGGCTGGGATGTTCCAGTCAACTCGCTGCTCGTTTGTCTCGGCGTATGGCTTATTCTCGCCACGATCAACTTCGGCAGCGACGTTGTTTTGGGCGCCATCCTCTCGGTGAGCAACGCTGCGCTTCTGCTCTCGTACTTCATCTCAATTGGAGCTCTGCGTCTTCGTCGGCTCCGCGGTGAACCGCTTCTTCCCCGTCGCTGGTACGTCCTGAGCAGAAACCCTCTCAAGACATTCGAGACATTGGCTGACATGTCCTCGTGGCGAACGAAAGGTCGCTGGGAAAATGGGGAGGTGTCATCAATGACATCACGCTTGTCTTTCTGGCCGTCACATTTTTCTTCTCGTTCTGGCCGTCGTATTCGCTTGCAGCAGATCCGACTGCATTGGCAGACTTCAATTGGGCTGTCGTCGTGCTTGCGATTGTTGGCCTTCTGGCTTTTGTGTATTACTTCGCTGGCGGGAGGAGGAAGTACGTCGCTCCGGTTGGTCTGGTCAAGGCGGAATAGTGTCGGGATGCGGCTGTATGATACTCGACGTGCATGCAAGTACTCCTTGAATGGTAAAGCCAATGACGAGTTCGTCCATCGCAACGCGTCTCCCTGCCAGCAGCTGAGAAAGGCAAGCTCAACCCGCGTTCGTCTTGAAGTCCTCCAAAATCTTCGTAAGTTCCTTCAAGCGCACAGGCTTGCTCAGAAACATGTCACAGCCGCTGGTGTAGGCCTCCCGCTGGGCCTCCGCGCTGCCCAACCCTGTGAGCGCTAGGATCTTAGCCGGCTTGATGCTGTGCTCGATCTCATATGTCCGGATGGCCTGCGTTGCCTCGAACCCATTCAAGACTGGCATGTTGATATCCATTAAGACAACCCGTGGCATCGGAGACGGGCTAGGTCTCTTCGAATCTTCGTGTGCGAGCTTGTAAGCCTCGAAAGCTTGCTTGCCATTCTCCGCTGTGATGCAAGGGAGGCCTTGCTTGCGAGCGTACGTGACCAGTAGTTGCAGGTTGATATGATTGTCCTCGACGACCATGATTGGGAATTTCGGATCATCCGCTGGCACAGTAGTAGGCTTGGGGTTGCCGAAAGTTGGAGAGAATTTCTTTCCGCCAGCTGAATGCTGACTGCTCTCACCAGTACTGTGTGCTCTGATGGGCATGGAGAGCCTGGCGCCGTTCCACGGGTCGTCCATAGCCCCGAGACCGGCCTGTGACTCTGCTCGTAACGAATTGCTGGCTTGCATGCTTTCTTGCTTCTCGAGTATCGACCGTATGGCTGCGTGAAGCTGTCTGGGACCGCACGGCTGGACGACGTATCCCACAGGCTGATCAGAGAATACGATGTCCACGCGCAGCCTCAATTCCCTCTCTGAGATGATGCATTCGCAGAGCACCACGAGCGGCTTCGCAGTCATCGTGTCTCTCAGCGTCCGATCTTTGTTTCCCTCCCATCGCTGGAGACACAGGAGCAAGTCTTGCTCTGCGATGATATTCAGGTTCGTTGTTCTCGTCAGATCCTGGTTATCGATGATCGCAGTCTTGATGCCCTGTTGGTTGCAACATTTCGTGACCGTGCTAAGGTGCAGCTGTCGGGCTTTGTAATCTGCCGTAGTTATGTCCAAAGTGTCCAAATTGATGATACCAGCCGTCAGTCCACTAAAGGGCTCCAGAGTCATCTGCGACGCCTCGGTCTTGTACTGTGGTTGACTGGTCTCGAGCGGCACAACAACAGTGATACAAGTCCCGCCACCAGTCTGGTCAGTCTGCACATTGATCTTGCCACCGAAGGTTTTGACGATGCGAGCGACAATGTGCATGCCGAGCCCGGTTCCTTCAAGAAAGCTGTCCTCCTGTGAAAAGGCCGCGAAGAGTTCTTCCCTTACGAATTGTTGTGACATACCCTTGCCCGTATCTTGCACCTCAAGCACTGCATTGAGCCGTCCATTCGGCTGACCAGAACTTTCGGTCCTCAGACCGACATAGATATGCCCGTTGTCGGTGCATCTAGTGCAAACGAGGAGAGATGGTAAGCGATTGTCTCAAGGTTCTGACAAGGAAAGTGCTCCTTACTTGAGGGCATTTGTGATCAAGTTCATGGTCACGCGCTTCCAGGAGCCCCCATCCAACCTACATTTCCAGCTCTCCGCGCCCGGTTGTTCGATGTCCAAGACTGTGGTCACTGATCTCGCGCTGTGGAACTTGCGGTTGTAGAGATATGCGCTGACAGATGTGTGGACCGATTCCTCCGTAATTTGGTCGAGCGGTGTATCGGCATCCAGTGATATCAAACCTCTCATATCAGAATGCGATGACTTGGTTATGGGCGCCTTCAGACCTTTCAGAACATCCTTCCGGAGGTTTCGAGAACCGTGTTTGGCGCTGTAGTTGATCTTACTAAAGTCCAACAGGTTGTCGATGATTTCGAGAAGCGTACGTCCTGATACGTCGATTTGATGGACCATCGAGGTACTAAAGTCATCTAGACGCTGATCTTGAAGGACTTCCGCGGAGCCAAGAATCCTAGAGAGCAGAGCATCGCTGAGTCAGTACTGTCTCGTAAGCAGAAAGCGTCTGCCTATTCACTCACCCATGCAGTGGCGAGCGCAATTCATGCGAGATCGATGAGATGAAATCGGCCTTGGCTCTGTCCGACCGCTCCATCTCTCGTCGATGTATCTCCGCAGTGATAACGTCACAAAACGCAGCGACCTGTGAGAAAAAAGGGTACAGTCAGTTTATATTTCAGAAGGAGAGTCCATGGTGTGAATTGTATTCTTTGGACTTACGAAGTTCATCTCACTTTCGTTTGAGAACAGCCGGATCGGAGAAGAAGTCCACAGAAAGCACGCCGCATACCATCGTTTCCGCTTGTGGTCCCACAGCCCGTACAACGCAAGGCTCTGGCAATCCGGAAACACACGTTGCAGTTCTGCTGTTTCTCCTTGGCGGCTAGAATTGCGGCTTTTCGGCTTGTAGGTCGTGGAAGTAGCGTCCGAGGAAGACTCGTCGTTCGTGAAGAAGTTCCAGATGTTCCCGTTAGGATATCTCTTGAGCAACGACTTCAAGAATCCTTCGCTCACACCATTGCTGGCGGAATATTGCTCGCTTGGCGTCGTTTCACTTGGTACATGGCATTGGCTGAGAATGCGGCAGACGCTATCTTGTTGATCCTCGCTGTCACCTCCACTAGTCCCCGAATCTGTGGGTGGTTCCGAGCTGTTCGTAAGATCCTTGGCAAAAGACCCGAAGCTTGTTATGGAGGCGTCTAAGAATAGTACCTCATCGACGGCGATCGCTTGCTGAAGTAGAACCGATGCCCTTTGGAAAGTTGAACTCAAGGCAGAAGATATAGCTGCCGCGTGAAGCTCGTCTCCGTAACTGCCGCTTGTGCGTTGGCCTGGGAGGTGTTCAATTGCTGCCATTGCGGACATGGTACTGGAGCGCCGCAGACTTTGGGCCTCCTCTAAGCCATCGGATAATGCTCCATTCGAGTCCGACTTGGCGGCAGGGTGGGGTAACTGCTTGCTGCTGTTGTGCGGTTTACCAGCTCGGGCACTGGATCGCCTAGACGGTGCTATCTGTTCACCGTTTGGTTTAATATCGGACAGTGGCGCTTGTTGAGTGATCAAAGGACTTCGCATCTTCCTCACTGGCCGGCCCCGTCCACCGTTGGCTTTGTGCCTCCGCGTTCTCGAATCAGAGGAGCCTTGGATGAATGAGTTCAAGCACTCAACCATCTGAGAACCTCTTTCTCTATCAGCCTTGGCGCGGAGACCCTCGAGATGTTGCACCACGGTAACACTCATCTCCCTCATGAATTTCATCTCCTGTTCAGTAAGCCCTCCGCGCACCACATTATCAAGCACACAAAATGCTCCGATATTGATACCTCTGGCAGTAGTGATCGGTACGCCTGCGTAGAAACGGATGTTTGGAGCATTGGCCACGTAAGGATAGTTGCAGAACTGCTGAGTCTCCCTCAGGTCCGGAATGATATTGAGAGGGATCGTGCTGGCTGCAACGTTTCCATCTGGACGCGTTGGAGGGAGATTAATCGTATACTCGCATACCGAATGTGTACGATCCTAGAGTGATGGACGTAAGGGTCAGCAAGTGTCTCAGAGACTTTTCTCAGCAGAGGCATTGTCGCAGCACGTTTCATGGTGCTTGATGGTGTCTCGGAGAACACGTTTCTGTCTAGTTCACCTACCACTTTGGCGTAGCCCATCCAGAGCTCTTCCTTGTGCCGGGACTTGTCCTGCAGCGAAAGTGTTGGCGTTGCTTCAGCGAGGATGAAGGCATGACTAAGGGGGCCGACATCAGCAGTAACTCGCATCCCTAGTCCACGAAAACCTTACGTCTGGTTGAAGAAAAACAGTAGGGCCCTGTTGGCCCTCATCTGAAGGGCACCAAGCTGGCAGAACGCTGAAAGCGCCTTGTCTGGAGATCCTACAGGTACATGGCGCTTGAGAGCTTCAGGATCGGCAAGATCGCAATAGACTGGGGCGGTGTTGGAAAGGTGTTCCAGCGCGTCGTAATATTCGTAGAATTCTCTGAAGGCAGGCAGGACTCAGCATGAGTCTCTTGGGTTGTTCACAATGTGCTTTCTTGCTTTCGCAAACCATGCATACCGTTCGCGTCGGCTCTCTACCCGAGCCCGACGCTGTTGCGCCTCATCACCACCTGGCATATTGATCGACATGATGCGCCGCGGGTGGGTATTACTTCTTGTTCTCGGTGTGGCGCTATCTTCATGATGCACGTGAGTACGGTAATCGGCAACAAGTTGACGTGATATGGGGATCTCAGAGTAGGAGGTGTTGTAGCAGTCTGTACGAGTGATGAGACGTGCGGTCGCTCCTCCGAGGAATCTGCGCCAGAGAATAAGGTAGAGTTCTGGACCCCTGTTGTCGCCTCACTCGGGCCTAGACGGTCTCAACTTTCTTGATTCACAATGCAGCTCCGCAGCGCGTCACCGTACCCAATTTGACTTGGAATTTGACGATAAGCCGAATGAAAGCAGTGTGCGATGCAGTTGTTCTTCACGACCGCCCTCCCAGCAGTCGATACGTGTGCTTCTAGCTACCGGATTTAGAAACACCATCTCTGCGATCCAAGACCTTTGCAATAAAACGCCACGTGCACTTTTCTCGGGAACGAGTCGGTTGAGCTGCCGGATGTCCATTTCTCTGGGGGCACAAAGCTCCGAACATTTGTTCATTATTAGTCTTGCGTGGGGTATGGGAAGGATGAAGGATGAGTAGGACGAGAGGACGAGAGGACAATTGAACATGTTTCCTAGTCAGGGAGAACCAGGGCCCCACCGAACCGTTTGTGGCACGCGGCAACCATGCGACGGCGCATCGATGGGACGTTGTGGCGGTTAACCCGAAATCCTCAATCCACAGATGCTTCCGAGGTCCGACTTATTACTGTCCTCGGTAGAGTTCCGCCACGGCATCGCGAAGTTTTCCTTTGTGGACGGAAGCATGCCCATCAAGTTGAGGCCGAGCAACAAGACGCTCACGCCTACGCCCCTCGAATGATAACAAACACCATCGAGCTTGCGAGCTGACCAAGCCCACTTGCCGTGTTCGCAGGGATCAAAGTGCGCTACTCAGACCTATCTTTCCTCGGGCCTTCTGGCGCGTCTGAGCGAGCAGCAACGAAGCAGGTGCGGTCCATATTTGATCCATCTGAAAGTACATCTCGGACCGTCGGGGTTGCGTCCTTCCTACCCGACCAGCATGGCTATGTGAAACAAATCCGCTTCCAATATGTTTTGCATCCGTAGTGCCAACGGGAAAAACGAATTAAACTAAGCCGAGGAAACGGGCTGGTGGAAAGTCTAATCGCAGCCCATCGGAACTAGCATCGACATAACCACTGCGCAGCAGCAGTGGCGCACGAAGCGAGATACTTGCATCACGGAAGGAGCGTCTGGAAGGCGGGTGAGCTCCGAGAGATGTCGTTTCCCTCAAGGGGACTGGCAACACGGAGATTGTTCCCCTGCGTGGCTTGCTCAGGACTCATCACGCACAACTACATGCATTCTACTACATCTGTAACATTCCGCCTCGCATGAGCAGTCTACGTTTCTAGCCCGATCCTGGTCAACAGCCATGGCACCCAATCCACTGCACCGGGACTACTCACTCGGGTCAGAGTTCTTCGGCAGACCGACAAGGCAGACGCTATCGTTCAGGCCGCCCTCGGAGTCTCGCACACCTCAGAGGGTCGTCCACAATGATGACTCAGTGTCGAGCAGCGAGACGGAAGATGAGTTCGCACTTGATGGAGCTGGTGATGAGCCCACCATGGACAATCGTCAGCTTGACATGCTCTCCAGCGGCGATGCACGACCAGCTATCTCACCGGACATTAAGCGGAAGCCCCGCGCATCAACACCATCTGTGACCACAGCATCGGTTCTCTCGTATGATCCGGAGAGCAGAAGCAGCACCGGCATATCACCAAGCAAGCTCCCGGACTTCTTCAGTCAAACTGTCTTTCAAACAGTACTTCAGAACCCTACGATCAGCCATCAGCTCTTGAAGTATTCCCAGACTCGACTGTGTGGCGAGAATATGGAGTTCCTGGCCAGTGTCAACAAATATCACAGCTTGTTGAATGACACCTCGAAGAGCATTTACGAGATCCACAAGGACTACATCTCTGACCGTGCGCCCAATCAAATCAACCTCGCCGAACAGTCGTTGATCAAGGTGAACCGCGAGACGAAAAATGCCCTGGCGTCCACGCTACCTCTCCTGGAAGCTGTATTCGCGGATGCTCGACACGAAGTAGAACGACTCGTCTACAGCAATGTCTACGCGGTAAAGCACTCCTGGATAGAACCCTTCTCATGTGAGAGACATGGCTAACATTCTTACCTTCCGTGATCAGGATTTCGTTCGACACCAGATGGGCGTGAGCGCTGCCAAGGCTTTGGGGAGCGATCAGAGCAAGTACGGCGGGCTGGGAGACTGCTTCGTTCTCACGGATCCCACGAAGGCCGACAACCCGATCGTGTTTGCCTCGGACGGCTTCGTCAAGGTGCGACCGACTTCCCATTCTGTCTGAGACACTGTTGACTCCTCTACCTTCATCTTCTCTAGGTGACCGGGTATGCCAGGGCAGACATCATTCCCAGGTAAGCACTGATGGTCAGAAGGGTCCTTTGAGACCCGATCGGGCTACGTATTACGCTTTAGGATTTTCTAGGGTCTTCGAACAAGCTGAGACGCTTGCTGATCTTTTTACCTGCTGTTCTGCAGGAATTGCCGGTTTCTCCAGGGTCAATACACAGACCAGTCCTCCGTGAAGAGACTTAAGAGGGCAATCGCGAAGGACGAAGAATCAGTTGAGCTGATCTTAAATCGGAAAAAAGATGGAACGCCGTTCTGGAATCTGCTCTACGTGACTCCTCTCTTCGCTCCACAAGGCCAGAGTCACGCGCAAGAACCGGTTTTCTTCCTCGGAGGCCAGATCAACTGCTCTTCGACTATCCACAGTCAGTCTGACGTATTGCGTATACTCTGTGAGTCGAAGGAGGAAGAGAAGGTTAATTGGCAGAAATCTCCATCTCCACCCCTGAGACAACCTCACAGCCGTTCGATTCTCAACGCTCTTAGAGGAAGCACTCGAATCACTTTGTCGCCTAAGCCGGCGGGCATGGAGCGTACGCTCCTCAACCGAATGGAGCAAGTTCCGCTGGAACACCAGATGAGCACATTCTACAACGCCTATTCGAGCGTAAGACCAGCATACCATAAAGCTCTCCAGGTACAGTGTGCTGACTATGGCGCGGCAGTACATCGTAATCAACTACAGCACCTTCCTAGTAAGCTTCATCTCGCAAGGACTCACCGACCTCCTGTTTCCTATCAAAGCCAAAACCGCCTACCACGCTCAAGCAGTCGGCACTGAGATTTTCAAGTTCCTTGCAAATCACACTGGCTCCGGATCATTAAGCTGGGACTTCAAATCAGCTGTTAAAGGCGCACTGAAGATGGGTCAAGCCATCACCTTGGAGTTGCAGCTCTGCGCCCGGCCGTTGATGGGCTTGGAGAGTTTCGCACTCCACTGGACACCGTTGAAAGACGAAGCAGGTGCCGTCCACTGGATCGTCCTTACGCTGGGCAATGAGCGTCTGGTAGGGCTAGCGATGTGATCTCCGATATGTCCGAGCATTCTCTACATGTATACCCTAATCGTTGTTAGCGACCAAACACCTATGGGTTTTTTCTCCGTGCTCGCCAACCACTACTGGGATGAGCTGAGCAACGGCTTGACATATCTCGTACGGTAAGTATCTGTGAGATGCTGACAATGCTCGTGAACTAGCATTAATGCTCCAGGGTTGCCATAGAGGCTTCAGATTAAGTTGATCACGGCAGAGAACGAGCAACCGATACTCATCAGCTACCTCCGAGAACTTGCTCCGCAACCTGTTTCAACAGCTCTAGCTTCTGCCACTGCACTTTGGCACTCGGTACTCCATGCAATACGCTCAGCGAAGCAAATCCACAACTTGGGCTGACAGCAATGTTGTCCCGTATCACGTCTTGCCGCGTCTTACCTTGAGCCTTCGCGATAATATCAGCAGCTTCGTGTATTCTGGACCGGAGACCTTCGAGTGTCTCCATCTCTGCGGACTTCGTGGTAACAAGACCAAGCACGATGACCTTATCCGTGGGTAGATGCTGTAAAGGAGCGAACGAGTTAGCGAGATCGTCGAACTCCAACGCGAAGCGCTTGTATTCCATTTTGCTGAAGATGTTTGGTGCCATGTCGTCGAAGCCACCCACTCCCGCAGCATCGCTTTTCGGCCCGTTTCCGAGACAGAGATGAACAGCGAGGGTGAGATCAGAGGGCATGTCTCGAGCAACGACGTTATGCGCGAAGATCGCGGGATCGAGCAGAGCGTCCAGATCTTTGCCCTCGACTTTCTGGGCCTCCAGATATGGCTGATCGCAGAGCATCGCAATCATTGGATCATCGATCTGGACAAAGCGACTACTCATGATTAGCGGCGGTATGGAATCGATGGATATGACTACGCACATCCCAGCATCATAGAGGGCTAGGACCTCTTGTCTTACTGCCTCTCCAACGTCCTTGAGATACTCATACTCATCTGTATATGCTTCCTTGGTATACGCAAGGCCGTCTTTCAGCTGCGTGTGAGCCCAGTTCGGTGCTGGAATGGTCTCCAGGTAAGAATCAGCAGTAATTCGACACGGAGAGTCTCGATCATCTACTCACGAACTTCACATCCTTCCACCGCTCCTGCGGAAGCAGACTGCGGACATACAGCCAGTCGTTCATGTAGGTGCTGCCCTTCCAGCGAATTTTACCGACTGCTATCGGCGTGTCACGCGACGGTATGCCTCTTCGAGCATAGGGTCTCACGATAGGGAAGCCGGTCCGGTACGTTTGCTCGAAGTTCATCTGCCGTATCTCGATGCCCTCAACCCTCTCGAAGAAGCCGCTGACGAAACTCGCTCGTTCGAACTCGCCAGATGAGATAGGCAGGACGCCTCGCTTCACCTGCTCGGCCACGACATCCTTGATGGCTTTGTGCTCTGCATCGTGGACTTTATCGATGAGATCCTGGCTCGCATCGTCGTGAATCTTCGTGTGCATGCGCCCCCAGTCGGTCACTGCAAGCTGGGCGTCCTAGAACACCGATGAGTCAGTTGGAGTAGTCCTCTAGGTTTCTGAACGAGCATTGGACGTACGAGGAGGTATTGCGGCCGAATAAGCGATCCGATTTGGTCTGCGCGGAAGGTAGGTGCCATTGAGCCGAAAGGAGAGTCGAAAGTTGAACTCCATCATGAATACCAGGCTGCTCAAGGCCATATAGGGTGTCACGGAAGTTATTGTTGCGAGATGTTCCGATGGGTTTGTTCGAGCTGAAACCGCATGGCGGGGACTTTTGCGAGCGAGGATGCGAACCGAGTACATCCATACGAAATACCAAGACCTTCTCAACCCGGACAAGGTCTTGGTCAAAGCCGCTTTCGACTTATTAGCGCAACGGACGGACCTCACCAAGCCCATCTCGCCAACCTTCTTAAAGTCCGAAGCATCCTCGTAGTTCTTGAGTATCTTTTCGCGACATCCTCGAAGCGGGGAATAATCACCGAGGCGACGGACAGGACGTTCGACGGCCTTCCCAGACGCTTAACTGCTGGTGTGCGGTGGTACCAATGGATATGTTATCCTTCCTAAGACTTCCAACAAATACAGCTGGGCCGAGAATTTTCGACAGACGCATGCGGGCAACGAGACATGCTGTTCATCAAAGAGTAAGATGCAAGTCCGCTCGGACGGTCTCGCATGCTGAACGTTCTCGTAAATCCTGGTCGTTCTCCTAAAGACGACGATCCTTACGCTCCTTGTGTGATCATCGTGCCCAGGACGCCGCGGCGAGGCACTTGCTGCCGTCTCTCCCAAGAGCGTGTCAGCTCCCACTTTTGCACAAGAGCAAGATCATTAGGAAGCGAAGGCTGGCTGGGAGAGCGGGGAGAAGTCCGGACGAACGCGCCGAAGCTTACTAACTTGTTTGGAGTTTTCAATGCAAGTAAGAGGTGCAAGAACGCTTGTCTGGAGCTCCAGTAGCATCATAAGAGTCGGCCCATGGAGAACATGCGCTTCAGTCGGAGTCGTGGGGCTTGACATTAAGGTTGTACAACAATACCAGTCGTTCAGCGGGCATGTCTGAATGGATAGTTGCGCGCGGGGGCTGCGATGGCGAAGATGATATCAACTTGTGGACGACGTTGAGAACAACGCTGATGCTGGGCGCCACGCAATGGGAGATGGTTGGAGGATGAGGTGGTCTCAAGCGGAGAGAGTACATCTACGTCATGCTGATATGCCATGACCCTCCCCCAACTCGAGTCGCCAACTCGAATCGTTCACCCTTCACGCATGGCTTGTCTGCCTGGCTGAGAGGCGTCATACGCGCTCGATTCATACTTCGGAATCCTCTGTCGACGGCACATCATCCATACTTCGATCTTTCGTCTGGTTCTTTCGACAGCCCCAGCCACGGAGGCGATCTCTCAGCATCTTCTCACTATTGTGGTCAGCTATCAACTTCATTCTACGAGCCAGATTTGGTCTTACGTGACGAGGTACCCATGCAGCCGCAATGTTTCAACAATCTGCCGCGCAGTGTTCTGCTTCGAACAATATAGCTCGATTATCGATGGCCGCAGAACGGTCCAGTCCTCAGCGGTGGGTGGCAGGCAAGGCAGCAGGTCCATCGCCGTCGTTTGGTCGTTCTCGGGCTGTTCGTAAGATGCAGACGAGTGGCAGTGCTGTTCTATGTTCGGACACGCAAACGAAAGGTGGACCAATATCAACAGTTGCGATGTGAACATCGATGTGCAGCGATCCTGCGTTATATGAAAGATCTGATGCCGGACGAGCCTGTAACACTCGCAATATGGTAGGTGTTGGGTTTGTTCTACCATGTACAGGCTAACAGCAACATCGTAGCCTTGCAGCGTTAGATCGAAGCTAAGGGGCACTATCTTGTACTCTGCAGGTCTGCAAAACTTTCCTTATACGTTCGCTCTAAGTCTTGGACTTCCTCTGACTTCTGCTGGATCCTCAGTACGCCCTGCAAATCCAGCACAATCTTGGAGAACCCAGGCCGCTGGCGACCCTCCTCATTCGCGTCGTAGATGAGCAGGGCATCCTTGAGTTGCCGCTCGCTTGCACATAGCTTCCCACGGCTACGCAGTACTTCCGCGAGACAAATTCTTTGTGTACAAAGCCTCGTTCGACTCACCCATGCCGATCTTCTTGAAAGCCTGCAAGGCAAGGTTTGCATTATTCTCAGCATCTCGAAGTCTATTACCAGTCGACTTCGCACTGGCATGGGAGCACGCTTGTTGTCTCACGTATCCCAGCGTACGATGAGCCTCGGCGTACGTATATTGGCAACTGTGTGCTGGCAAGTCTGCTATCACCGAACTCAACTTTGCTTCTGCCCACTGGACATAGCCCAGTGATGCAAGGACTCTGGCCCCATATATCTGTTCCTGAGCAACGAAAACTCCACCGTCAGGAGGCAGATGGCTGATCCTAGCATACAGTCGCACGTCCATCAATTCGAACTGCCTGGCTGAAAGATTCTGTGTCTGACTGGCTTGCACACCACAAAGCAGAGGCACCGGATGTGTCCTAGGAAGCGCCATCTTCGCAGCTTGACGGAACATGTCCTTGACTGTGCGAAGGGTCTGCGCCTCCCACAATGGCATCGCGTTGGGGATGTCTGCACCGTCGACTACCAGCCGCAGCAAAGCTGTCAGTGCCCTTGGATGCAAAGTCAGGAGACCATCGCAATCGAGCTTTGGCATGACGTTGAATGTTGGCTTTCCGAGCTTTACCAGATCCTGCCAGGTTTGCGGAGATCCTTTGCTCTGGCCAGAAATAGCCATATGTGCATGTGCTGCCAGTTTCTGGATCTCGAATGCTGGCTGCTCATTTCTCCGCCGCCAGGAGCCGCTCTCGACCAGGCGATCAAGGTACCCGGAAATCTGGCTCAAAGCCTCTCGAAGATTGTGCTCACTGTCTGGTGTGTTCGGAGTTCTGCTTGGTTCCGGAGTGATAAATGCACTCGTTGGGTGGGGCGCTTCGAAGTACCTGCTGCCCTTGATTGGCACACGGCAAGTATCTCCAGGACGGATCAACGTGACATTAGCCTCCGAGTTGCTTTCGGCTACGTTTCGAAGCCATGGAGCATTGCACGCCGGCTTCAAGGTGCGTATTCCGGGAGTCTGTGAGAGTAGGCGCCGCTGATCGACCTGTCCCTTGGCTGTATACTTCCTCTCCAACCGCCATTCCCGGATTTAGAGCAACTAGTCAATCGCGACACGAGACATGCACGCGGCTCCACCAACACACCTATCACGCAACATTTTCTGAGATACATGGTAGCCATCATCTCCCAGTCGCTTCACTGTCAGCTCTGCGGTCTGTGTTCGATACCATTCCGTCACCGCTGGACGTAGTTGCTCCCAATCGTCCTTCGTTGGTACCTTCATGATCACCTACCAAATACTGGCAGTGAAAGTAAACCCTCCTCATCTTGACCCCTTCGCTCTACCCATCGAAAGGGTTGCCGTGCCATAGCACGACAAGGCTGGAGAGTCATGACGTACTGATTTGAGACCAACGCAGCCATTCCGGTGAAGCTGGGGGGTAGTGCATCTGCGTTGGTCGTCAAGGCAGCGACTCGCCTAGTGTGCCCAGACGTCGGCAGACTGGCGCTGAAATAAGCCATCAACGCTAAAATGTACTGTGCATACAAGACTAGTCCAGACGGACCATGAAGATGCTGACAAAGATCGAGACTACTTCGAAAGCTCATATCCTGGCGTTGACGGGAGCAGAACATCCGAGGCGAAGGATCTGAACTTCTATGCTCGACCAAGTAAGGAAGTAGGCGTTGATCCACGTGGACAGCGGTGAAACAAGGCTTCGCTCAAGACAACATCTCGAGAGGGAGATTTCTCAGCGAGCAGCGTTCCAGATCTCCAATGGTGATTTCATGGTGTCCAACGGTATACGGAGTCGTTGGATATACCGCAGCTCGTCTCGAACCTCGAGAAGGGATATTGAGAAATATGAAAGCGGGACAGAATCCCGTGAGGCCGGAAGGTGATGCTTGGTATAGCTTGTACATGTAAGCGGCTGACCATGTAGCTGGCTGACATCGCGGTATTGGAGAGCACAATCACAACAAGCTTCCTTCGTTGCAACCGCATCTTATCTCTCGACTGGTGTCAACTTGATCTTCAAAGGCTGCAGCTGCCAGAGAATGTAGAACCTCGCATCCTGCACCCAGGTATCGTGTAGACCGTCCAATTCTAGATCGAAGTTCCACAGCAACTTCGCTATGACGAGTCTAGCTTCAGCCAGCGCCAGCAGCTTGCCTATACAATTGCGAGGTCCCAGACTGAACGGTCGCAGAGACTCGTCCGGCGTCATGCCGTTCGGCCCTATCCTGTCGACCGAATCAGATGTATCAAGCCACCGCTCAGGCTTGAACTCCAGAGGGTTCGCGAATAGATCTTTGGACCGCCCCATGTACCACTGGCCCATGGAGACGTAAGTCTGCAGCTGACTGTTAGCGAGTCACCAAAACCAGGCATCATACCAAAGACTTACACCGCCAGGTATGACTTCACCAGCAATAACGTGTCCTCCTCTCGGTGTCAGTCGTGGCGTGATGTAGGACGCAACGGGCTGTATCCTTAAAGATTCGTCGATTGTGGCTTTGAGATAGTCCATCTTACCTACTGCCTGTAAAGTGATTTCGTCGGTCGATGTGAATGACGCGCGGATCTCGTCCTTCAACTTCTGCATCACTCGTGGGGTCTTGCAGAGGTGGTAAAGGGTAGCACTCAGGCAAGTACTTGTCGTTTCAGCTCCACCTCCGACGATCAGAACGCTGTTCGACGTGATCTCAGCCTCCTAGAGACCAGTCAATACGTTCACGCGTAACACTTAGACACCGGCTACTCACACTCAGCTTCTCGCTGTTCTTCATCTCACGCAGCATGAGTCCAACAATATCTGGCCGCTTCTTCTCGCCCGAGAAGTTCTCTTCGTCCTCTCGTGCCAGTCTAGTCTTGACAGCACTAATCGCTAAATTCAGGAAACCCTCTCGAGCATCCCTCGACTCTTGGCTCATAATAGGAAGGAAAACCTTGAGGGATATCCCAAACCTGCGGAATTGGTTCAAAGTGGCTGTAATCTTCAACACAGCCAGCAGAAACTCAGGCCAAGGATGCATACGGCGTCTTTCAAGGCATTGAAATTCTTGGTCGAGCGCCAACTGCCCGATCACATCGTTGAGGGCCCCTGTGGAACAGAAAGTTAGTGGTTAGCATAAGTCTCTGCCATTCTGCGGAATCTAAAGGGTCCCAGAGCGCAACATGGAGTCCGATCGAATCTCAGAGAACGCTGTGATCCATCAGCACTTACATAAGAGCCACTCCACCATATTCTGCGAGCCCTCACGGCTGGCATCTGCAAGTTGAGAGCACAGTAGATTGACGTAGTGCTGCAACACGGGCTCTACTTCCTTAATACCGGCGTTGAGGAATGCAGGTCCAGTCAGACGGCGAAGACGAGCATGCTCAACGTCGTTAGCAGTGATCATACTGTCTGGCAGCTTCTCCTCACTGCCGCCAGGACTGAAATGGAACTCGGACTTCGCCAGCTGGGGCCGAGAGTTGTAGATCTGGGGCCATGCTTCTGGCGAGCTGAAAGAGAGCTCGTCGGGTGCAATGCGAACCGTTGGGCCGTACTCGGCGTGGATAGCTGCGATATGTTTGTAGAGGTCGCCGCGTGAATGGTGTATCGAGGCCGGGAGCCTCATAGAGCGCCATAGGAGAGGGCCTGGATATCTCGCGAGCGGATGGAAAGGCGAGATATTGTAGGCAGTCTTCAGTGCCGCGTACGCCAACAACTGTTGCGATCAGTATTGATACACCTAGTCTACTTCTACGCGACCAGGCGTTGAACAAGACGTGTCTGCTTACCGCGAGCGAGCCATATATGCCAACGCGTAGGACAAGCCCGGACAAGTGAAGCACGCTGTCCACGATGCTCGCCATGATAGTTGTGGCGTCCGGATGGTATATCTTCTACTCAACCTACACTTTCTCGTGATGGTATATCATCTTTTGAAGTATTTATGCCTCGGATCAACCTACATCCGTTCGTACTGTTGGTCTTCACGAGGATGTTTGCCTCGGCAGGAGTCTAGAGCTACAAATCGCCAGTAAGACGGCCCGTGCTCCGCAAGACGGTGCAAGAACGTAGATATTTGTTGCTATACCGTGTCAGAGGGACGGATGCGTGTAACGAAACGCTGTACTACTACGCAAAAGCCTGCCCATGGGCAGCAGGATCATCCACACTCAGCCCATTCTTCCCAATGCTGCCGCCCGATTCAACCATCTCATGAGCATCCCGCAACCCTTTCGCCGTGAGCGGGAACGTCTGCGTATGATGGCACTTGACCACTCCTTTCTCGACTAGCTGGCGGAGCTCTTCAAGCATCTTGCCGTGGCTCTCGACATCTGTCTTGTACCACGGCTTCGTTCCCAGCAACTCCCATACAAAAGTGATCGACTTCGCCATCATCTCTGTGCCATACTGCGGGAAATCTTTCGTCTGGACGATCGAGCAAATCTTGCCAAAGGGAGCACAGACCTTTGTTGCCACCGGAAGGTAGTTTGCTGTTGAGTGTGTCAAGAAGATGTACTTCAGTGGTACGGCCAGATCTAGTTTCACAATCTGGGCCGGTATCTCGCGGTGGTTGACTGTGTGCGTGGCACCCATCTGTTTGCTGAAGTCGGTAGTCTCCTGCCGAGAAGTCGTCGTGATAACGACGGGTAGCTTTAGGACGTGACGAGCAATCTGTGATGCTACTGAGCCAACGCCACCTGCTCCGTTGATGATTAGAACCGCTGCCTGTTCCCCAACCTTGACTTGCATCCGTTCGACAAGTGCTTCGTAAGCCGTAATCCAAGTTAGAGGCAAGCAGGCTGTTTGAACAAAGCTAAGGTTCGTCGGTTTTCTCGCAATCGACAGGCTGTCGACAAGTTGCAGTTCAGCATTACTGCCGTGTCTGATCGGTGAGCCCGCGTAGTATACTTCGTCACCAGACTTGAAATCTTTCACGTCGTCACCAACAGCTTCCACTACTCCCGCTCCGTCGTAGCCCAAGATCTGGTAGTCGTCACCGGGAACGTAGTTGTAGTAGTCCGGAAAATCATCATAAACTTTGGCTCGGACCTTTACGTCGATCGGGTTGACGCTGCACGCCTTGACACTAGGCCCAACTGTCAGCGATTGTGCAACACGGAGTAGATGTGGATGGTCAAGCCCACCGTACTAGCACATCAAGGCCTTGAGGTCTTGACGGATCTGGAACCTCGCGTGAAATCAACTGTTCCACACCACCATACCTTTCGACCGCAACTGCTTTCATCCTCAACCGGAAGATTGGTGAGCTGACGATGTCCAGGTATGGAGGTCAATGTCCAGCTCGTGCGACTTCGTAGAGAGATGTCTTAGCCTATAAAGCGGAAGTTGTCAACATATCATCATCTTGACGCAACTTCGGTGATCGGCAAGGATACATGTATCGTGAATTTGCTTGGCACTGACCTGCTCTCTTGCAGAGAATCGTAGCTTTATGCCTCGCTTGTCTAGAAAGGTCAGAATATGTTTCAGTCCAGTCGAGCATGAGGGTCTTATGTACCCATGCCTGCGGTCGTATACAATCAACACAAACGCGGCGCTGCCCTTGGAGTCTTCTCATGTGTGCAGCGTGCGCTGCGTCTTTTTCGGTGCAATGGTTGCTTTCGTCAAGGCGTCTCTAAGGTCGTGAGAAGGTTCGATGGTGCTGTCGACCTGGATCTTGCCACGCTAAGATGGCAAGAATGACGAGAGTCCCACAGATGAAACCAAAAGACTGCCTAACAAGAAATGAAGAGAGATTCGATTCGTGAGTCGACTCAGGAGATTACGAAAGAAAATATGTCCTCGCGAACCTCGCCATATTCAAATGCCTGGACTCGCGCAACCTCACCTCACAATTGGAATACTCCTACCTTCTTGCTCATGGCGCACCATCGATCTTGCATGTTGAAGATCGGTGGAGATGTGTGCAAGTCGTAGTTTGCAATAGCCATGACTCGGGCCGCCTGGCGTAGCATTAGATTCTCGTCCACAGCTTCGTGCAGAAACGAAACCTCGAGGTCGGATGCAATCCTGCCAAGCCGCTCACCGGTCGAGCCATAAGCGAGATGGCAGAGTGAGGAGCAGCTGCCGGTAGCCATCTCTGACAAGGAACCGTGATACTGCCTCGTGGCACAGCCCTCTTATGATGGATCTCAGAGGCCTGTCCATAGGAAACAGTGCTGTAGAACTCGAGGTGAGGTGAGAGAAACCTTCTCGCCTGAGGAAGTACCTGTGAACTCAGTATAGTAGAGCGACCCCTGTATGCACTACGCATTGGTGCTGAATGGGGCAGGTCCGACATCCCTGTTTGCGTATATTGCAACAGAACACTGGTGGATCACCAACGACAAACGACGAAAATGAACTCGTCGTAACGTGCAAAGGCTCGAGCCGTCGCGTCACACAGACGACTCCGCAGTTGGCGGACAGCGTAGTTTATGAGCTCTGTGATTGGCTGGGCGCATATCCAATATGCGGCTGCAGGAAGACCGGATCTGAGGCCGCACGTTGTCAGCTCGGCGAGATGATTGCGCCAGGTGGTCACGACAGAGCATTTGGCGTTGGTTGATGAATTCATTGCATTGAGTGTCGGCAACGATTGTATAACATTCGTGTGCTGAGGAATTTGTTACTCGTGACGTTGCGCGCTTGCGGATGTGAGGTGTTTGCTGTGGCTCGACCAAAGTTGGGAAGGGTCGAATCTTCTTGGCCCGCTTTCCAGGCTCGCCAGTCTGACCACTGCACCGCACAGACTGCACCTCACTCTCCACTTTGACTCTACGTGACCTTAGGCCATTGCGACTGCATGCCTTCAGCTGCTGCTGGTCTCTCCTCGTCCATCTGAGGCACCCTATGTCGAGTTTTCGCAAGCGTTTCAATTTCGGAGGCTCGACACGCACTCCGAAGGGCATTGCACAAAGCTCCAGCGCCCAAAACGCATCACAGACGTCGCTTGCCCAACCAGCTCCCACCGCTCATCCCACCACCAACGGCATTTCCACTCCGTCTGAGCAGCGCACGCTCAGCACCACCCCCTCGGCGGCGTCGGTTCCCACACTGAACAACAGCACACCGCCTCCGAACAGCACACCACCTGCAGCAGCACCCGCCGCTCCTTCGGCCATGAATCCAAACGGCCGCCCACCATCGTACTCCGCAAACCTCGGCGCACCACAACCCAACGCAGGCAGACCAACGTCTCCCATGCCTCCTCCCATCAACACTGGCGGTGGTTACGCCAGCCACCCGCCCGCCAACCAGATGTACGGTGCCCCTCCACCAGGCTACCCAATGCAACAGCAACAGCAGCAGCAGCAGGCGCCACATCAAGGCTACGGCTACCCAGTCCCAAACCAGCAATTTGGACAGCAGAGAATGGCCGAGGTAGAGGGCAACCAGCGCAATAGAGCACAGCTCATCGTTGGTATCGACTTTGTACGTGACATGTTTCGGCTGAAACCCAAATGCTTGGCGCTTTTTGCTGACATCTGTTTCCAGGGCACAACATTCTCTGGTGTTGCCTTTGCATTTGCGACTAACACCGAGGCCAAGGAGGACATTATCGTCGAATGGCCGGGTACAGGTACCCAGACAAAACAGAAGGTATCTTGTCATTCACCGCAACCGGGAGGTCGCGCAGCCCACTGACTTCGTGTATCCAGATTCCAACAGTTCTATACTATGACCAACATCAGCAAGTCGTGGGCTGGGGTCCAGATATCGCCGATGCGCTCGCGCCGACCGGCTACCCAAAGCCGGGTGTGCAAAAAGTGGAATGGTTCAAGCTTCAGCTCATGATGAGCGGCAACACATACATCGATCCAATCAACCTCCCGCCGCTTCCACCAGGCAAGTCCGAGGTTGATGTCGCTGCCGACTATCTGTTCAAGCTCCGCCAAGCTATGCGCAACCAACTACAAAAGACGCTGGGTGAGGTCTTTAACCGAGAAGAGCGAAACATTCGGTACTTTCTTACAGTACCCGCTATCTGGAACGAGGCTGGAAAGGCTGCGACAAGAGCAGCTGCCATCCAGGCTGGCTTCCTGCGGGACGAGAACGACAACCGCCTGACGCTCATCACCGAGCCAGAAGCAGCCGCTATGTTCTGTGCAAAGACCGGTCTGCTCAATCTCAAAGTCCACGATGCCATTCTTATCGTCGACTGTGGTGGTGGTACCGTCGATCTGATCGCATACGAAGTCGAGGAAGAGCAGCCTTTCACGGTCGCAGAGTGCACAGCTGGTTCTGGAGACTCTTGCGGCTCGACAGCATTGAACCGCAACTTCTCCAACATCTTGCGTGCAAAGATTCGTAAGATGAAGCTTCCCGACGGCTCAAAGACTGCTGGAAAGGTGTATGCCAAGTGCATCATGGACTTCGAGAACAGAATCAAGGCAGATTTCCGAAACAATGGCCAGAAGTGGGCCGTGGACGTTGGTATCGAAGCTGAATTTCCAGAAGCTGGCATCGAAGAAGGTTACATGACCTTCACGAATGAGGAGATTCTGCAATGCTTCGAGCCTGTCGTCAATCGGATATTGGAGCTGGTTAGGAACCAGATTATTGCCATTCAAGCGCAGAACAGGCTGCTTCAGGTACGAACGGACATACTACCATATAGAAGTGCTCGATGCTAACAAATCGCAGAACGTGCTTGTTGTGGGAGGCTTCGGTGCGTCAGAGTACCTCTTCCAGCAGATCAAGCTGCACGTACCGCCGCAGTTCCAGAACAAGGTTGTCCGACCTATGGACTCCGTCGCTGCCATCGTCAAGGGTGCCGTCACCGCCGGTATCACCGAGCGTGTCGTTACATCCCGTGTCGCACGAAGGCACTACCTCATGGCCACCCTCCAACCTTTCAAAGAAGGCCACCACCCAGAGCAATACCGCGTGCCATCGCTCGATGGCAAGGATCGGTGCAAGTACACCAGACAGATCTTCGTGCAGAAGGGACAGAGAGTCAAGATCGGCGAGCCAGTCAAGGTCTCGTTCTTCAGGCAGGTCGCACCTGGCGCTACGCTCATGTACGAGGATGTGCTCTACGCCTGCGACGATGATGTGTGCCCCGAGTACACCAAGGACCCACGTAAGTTGATGGTCAGGCGGAACATGAAGATGGTGTCACTAACAATTATACAGGCATAAAGGAAATCGTCACCCTCACCTCGGATCTCAGCCGAAAGAACCTCGAAAAGGACTTCGAGCGCATGGACACTCCACAGGGCACCTTCTACCGCGTCTACTTCGACATCTACCTCACCCTCGACGGATCCGAATTCAACGCCGAGCTCGTCTGCCAAGGCGAGGTCATGGGTCGTTGCTCAGCACGGTTCAGATAGACAGCCACGCCTGGAGGACACTTCTCGATTCATGCACAGCGCGCACTTCTTATGGGTCAGATTCGAACGACGGGTAATGGGGTGCCATGGGCGCGGCATTCGACTGCGAGGTTGGATAAGTCAAACGGTATCAGGGACAACCAAGCGTGCATGCTTTCCGCCGCGAGGGACCTGGATAGCAGGGCATGGTTTTGAGGTGGAACACTTATATGCGCTTGTAATGATGAGTGGATGAGCAAGGAATGGGCGAGAGGTGGCTGGAGGTGGTTGCTGCGGAGTGGTGTTGCGAGAGATCTGGAGCGGGCCTCGTTGTAGCGTTATGCTGCGCGAAAAGAGTATGGCGTAATCTGGATGATTTCTCGAGTAGATACCTTTGGTAGAGTGGTAGCATTTGTCTATATATTCTATGGTGGTGATCTGCAGAGTGTGTACGTGCCCATGAAGTGAAGTCGATTTAAAGTGCGAAGCAAGTGTTAATTTGACCTTCACCTTCCAACACACCTTTTACAAAGTCTCGCCTTCTATGTTTGAGGATAGATTGAATCGAGTATATTGGGGACGACATATCCTGGTAACGCCTAGCATCGTTATCCTCACCCACGCGATAAGTCAAGTCTCATCTTGCTGCCCAACCCCCATCCCAAAATTCGACCTTACATCTCCGACCACGCCACGCGGGCCAGGCTACACAACTCCTTGCTGCCGGCACTCAGCACCCGAGACATTCTTATCGAGACGCCAACTCTGGTTCGAAGATTTTACTGGATGCGCATACTTGGTTCTGAAGGTTCTGGACTGGCGGTGTGTGTAGGGCCGTGAGCCGCGACGGGTGGAACACGCAAGGAACGATCTAGGATCCGGAATTGAAGTTGGCGGTATGAGAGTGGTGACATGGCGGCGATGACGATGGGGATGGAGGTGAGTTGTGTGATTGCTTCTTTATATTCTTCTTTCGTCCCTTGGCCTGATGGCGGCAGGCGTGGGATGGTGGTTTCATTGGTGTGAGGCTGCTTGATATGGTGGTTCTTGAGCGTGCAAACGACTTGGCGTATCGTGTGACTTGACACGTTGTTGCACGCTCGGTTGTCTGCGCGGTATCCCTGTGCTCCTTCCTCCGCTGGTGGGCAGGCAGGACCGGACCTACCCTTGGTCCTCGAGAGCAGCGAAGACAGACACGTGTCCACCGCAACGTCGTTGAGTCTCAAACAACCCAAACTGCCGCCATGCATACTCTTTTCGGAGAGAACATCCTCAGTCCGGCGGCAGATCAAGTCCCGTTACCAGACCCATTTGAACTTGCATTCAACCTCTATCCATCGGCCAGCTCTGATACACCTAGCAAGAGCTCGCCGCCACAGAACGACTGGTTAACTCAATTGCAGAAACAGGCTCCGACGGACGGCGCTACATCGTTCTCTCATGGCACACAGCAGGGACCTCCGCCACGGCGGAAAGGAAATCCTCGACTTCTGTTCATGGGATTGCGAAGGTATGCTTCAAATGACATTCTGCGTTGATTCCATTCCACTGACATATTAACGTAGATGTGGCAAATCGTCTGTACAGAAAGTGGTTTTCCAGAAACTACCTCCAGCAGACACGCTATACCTTGAGGCAACCAACAAGATAGAGAAGGCGTCTATGCAGTAAGCTAAATTCCTCACGGCTCCGACAGAAACGAGCTAAACGTAATGGCACAGGTCATTCATGAACTTCGAGAGCGCCGAGATACCAACACAACTGCCCGTCCTCTCACCGGAATACGAGCATGCTACGGTCTTCACCAACATCGGCGCCGTCATTTGGATCATCGACAGCCAAGACGAATACCTCACGAGCATCAGCGAACTGCTCCGTGTAGCAGTCTTTCTTGCCGAGAACTACCCACGCGCCAACCTCGAAGTCTTCATCCACAAGACTGACGGGTTGAGCGAGGAGTACAAGTACGACACATTCCGTGAAGTACGTCAGCGCGTGCAAGATGAGCTGTCCGACTTCGGCTACGGCGATCGGGCCGTAAGTTACTATCAAACCAGCATCTTCGACCACTCGATTTTCGAAGCCATGAGTAAAGTCATCATGAAGCTTCTGCCTCAGCTGCCGGCCATGGAGACTTTGCTCACCAAGCTCTGCTCTACGTGTCGAATTCAGAAGGCGTACTTGTTCGACACGGTGAGCAAGATCTACATCGCCACAGATACCAGCCCGACATTTCTGAAGGACTACGAAGTCTGCTCCGACTATGTCGATGTTATCGTAGATATCAAGCAACTCTACGGATGGTTGGATGCTCCGAAAGACGCCCCGAAGGACGGTTCGCAGCCTCAGAATGAAGATCCAGAGCTAGAGAGTGAGGGTACGCAGCCAAAGATCGAGGGTGTCCAGCCAAAGAGCGAAGCTTCACCGTCGAAGAGTGGGAGTTCGCAGCCAAAGAGCGCGCCGGACACGAATATGCTGGGCGAGAGCATGGTGACGTTTGATAAGGGTGGCGACAACTACATGTATGCGAGGGAGATCAGCAAGTAAGTCGAGCTTCTACTCCGTGTTACCGTCAAGCAGTGCGTTGTCTGGAGCTAACAGTGTCTTGCAGTTCGCTCTCCCTCATATGTTTGATGGGACAAGGCAGTGGTCCGGACAAGCGCAAGTTGATCGAGTACAACGTAGACATCTTGCACGATGCGTTGTTGCAGGTGTTCAAAGTCTAGAACGGGAGGTGCCAGGATACCTTGGCTACGATGATGGAAGCAATCTTGGTGGAAGCATGACGGGACAGCATCTACCAGCCTGCTAACAGCTCAGCGTTCCAGCAGTTTGAGAGAGCGACAGACAGCTCTGACACGCCTCCATAGTACTGTGTATATGTAAATCGATGTACATACCTCGTCAATCGGTCATTTGTTGTCCGTCTCGGCCGTCCACAAACGTCCGCTTCCGGTATGCCCGTCTTCTTCGCAAAGGAGCGAGCTTTGATGCCTCGCTTTCGTGTTCATATTACAGGGCGAGCAGGGCTAGCAATCTTCCATGGCCCCCATGGCACGCAAAGTATCATAAAAGTCAGCACCTTGGACATATAAATGCGTGACCCAGCTGGGTGGTAAACAAGCATTTGTGTCTTGTCCCACTTCACATCTCATCGATCGTGGTGTGACAGAATCGCCGAACCCTTCACAATGCTTTTCGACGAGGAGCTAGAAGTCGATGTATGCCACCAGATCGGGCACGATCGAGTACCTGAAGCTCATTAAACCGTATACAGGTCGCAGCGAACATCGTTACAGCAGATATGGAGGAGGAGAGGAAGAAGTATGGACTGCTGAATGGTGATCCTGCTATTACCAGACTAGGTGCGTCTTGCCTCTCGAAAAAGCTACCGGGGTACTACTTCTTAGCGGCTGTACCACGGCTGGCGATGCCATCTACTGACTCTACAGAGCCGCATTTAGAGCTTCAACACCGCATCTGGCAGCTGTCCCTGCCCGACTGTCTGACCCTCGCACCCATTCCGACTCCCGAGAGCGGCAAGCTGAAGGATGTCATGGACATTGGTTGCGGTACGTGCGCTTCTACCGCTCCCGCCCTCTCCAGGATCCCTACTTGAGGGTCGAAACTCCTGGCCGTTGCAATACAGCCGCGGGAGGTTCTGAGTCTCGAGAATCGAGAATTGAGAAACGCTCACGCATACACTCTCATCGTCATGTGGTATTGTTGGCTCGGTCTTGGAGAACAGGCTGAATCCTTCAGACTTCGAGTTGGCTATCACGAACGGTCTGCCCAGCAGGAGGTGGCGGTTGCGCCCCGTTTCTTGAATCGAAAGTTTTGAGAGGCTCGTGTGGTAACGCTCATCGCTATATCGGGTCTCTGTTTCGATCTTGGAGAACAACCATACCGACCCCGGCTGACAATCGATTTCCGACACAGGCACTGGAGCCTGGGTTCTCGACCTCGCGGCCGCTTACCCGTCCGCACGCGTGACTGGGATGGACATTAAGCCTCTCCAACCTAGCGCTCACTCGTCAAACGTGCATTTCGTCGTTGACGACTTCATGAACCCATCCTCGTCCGAGGGATGCCCGTACGACCTCGTACACTCCCGCAGCATCAGCTCCGGCATTTCCGGTTGGCCTGCCCTGGTTTTAAAGTGCTGGGAATGCCTGCGCCCAGACAGGTGGATTGAGCTCCAAGAATTCCATCTGCCGATGCGGTGTGACGACGACACGATGGCTGGTACTGCATTCGAGCGCTGGAACCATTTGATGGTCGAAGCAAGCGCAAAGACTGGTGTCAAGGTAGATGGCGGGTTTGCCGAGGTTCCAGACCTGTTGGACAAGGCAGGATTTGCTGAGATCCAGCGCAAAGGCATGAGGTGGGCAGTTGGTCCGTGGCCGAAAGACTCGACGGCGAAGGAGATTGGACGAATGTTCCGGGCGGTTAGTGTGATGTTCGGGATCTACATTGAATGTCGAGATGAGCTGATTCGTAGTGCCCTAGGACCTGTCCATCGTACTGGAAGGCATAAGCCTCAGGTACTTCCCTAAAGTGCTTGGCTGGAAGCCCGAAGCTGTGTCGGAGCTGTGAAAGGAGGTTGAAGCAGAGATGGCGCAGTGCAAGATGCATGCGTATGTTCCGATGGAGATCGTATGGGCGCAGAAGCCGGGAAGTGCTGTCGAGTAGAGCACTGTGATCGTGGGTGGCAAATGCTGCAAGGATGATCTACCAGTATTTTCGCAACATTATGATCACTCCTCACCTCATTACTGGCGGTCGTCCCTCTTTATTCCACTTCACTCTCGAGCAGATCCACTCCACTGCCTCCTTCACACCAGTGCCCGTAAGTGCACTCAGTGGCAACACCCTTGAGTCCCGCACGTTCTGCCCCGTCTCGCCTTCGAAGACCTTCCGCACAAAGCCTTCCTTGATCCGCACCACCTCCACGCAGTCCTCACGATCCTGTTTGTTGGCCAACACAAGCACAGGAATGCCTGATGTTTCGGAGTGCTGGAGCACGTCTTCGAGCACCAGTTTACATTCTCCAAGTCGTCCCTCATGATCGGATGATGCTGCAGGGTTCGGGGTAGTAGAAGGCTCTGAAGACGCGAGGTGCGTCACATCGCCGTCCCCAATATCCGTGCTGTCCACTATAAACACAATAGCGTGGGCGCTGCTGTAGTAGCTCTGCCACAGTCCGCGCAGACTATGTTGTCCGCCAACGTCCCAGATGCGTAAGTATAGGTCCGGAAGATCGATGAGGCTGACATTCTGGCCTACCGTAGGCACAGTTTGCAGGTGCGGCTCATATGGCGCGTTGTGGGACGCGAAGATGGACTTGATCTGCTCGAGGAGTGTCGTCTTGCCCGCGTTGTCGAGGCCGAGGAGTAAGACCGAGTACTCTTCTTTGGAAGTGGCGCGCATGTATACCGACTTGATCAAATGATACATCTTTGCTGTGCCTCGTTCGTATTTGGCCAGGTGGTCATGTTAAGATGTGAGGCGAGTGACTGCTCTGATCTTGGGTCGTGACTATCTGCGAGGCCAGCCTTTGAGCACTTTCATGCTGTTATGAGAGACTGACTTGCATGTTATCTATCATTTGTGGTTTCAGTGTAGTTCAATTCTTGAATTGGTGGCCACGTGATCGTGCGGATGAGGAAGGTGGCGCGGCGGCTGCCAAGAAAGCCCGCACCCGATGATATTCGCAACCGATACAACCACCTCCATCACCGTCACTCATCACAACACACACGATGGCGCCAGCAACCAAGGGCAAGGCAAAGGTAAGGCACTGATGCACAAGACATCGCACTGGACGTTTCCTGACACCGAAGTAGAAGAAGTGGTCCAAGGGAAAGGTCAAGGACAAGGCCGTCCACACCGTGATCCTCGACAAAGCCACCAACGAGAAGCTGCAGAAGGATGTGCAGTCCTACCGCCTCGTCACAGTCGCCGTGCTGGTCGACAGACTGAAGATCAACGGCTCGCTCGCACGAACAGCGCTGAAGGATCTGGAGGAGAGGGGCGTGATTAAGAAGGTGGTTTCGCACAGTGCCGGCAACATCTACAGTAAGTTCTGGATATGACTGGAGTTCGTATGGTTTTGCGCAAGAAGCTGACGATGCGGTTACAGCGAGAGCGGTCGGTGGCGGAGACTAAGCGACGGTGGATCGGATGGACAGCATTTTCTGGCGCATGCGTGGACGATGAACACGATTGTCATGGGCTGAAGGGCGATGGACCGGTTTCAGACCAGATACCAACCGAGAGACTGTTGATAGCAGCTCGTCAGGACTCGATAAATGTTCTGCAGAACTCGGCAATCCATCAACTGCCAACAAGCTACAACATCCATCACATTCTGGTGTACAAACGTCTACCAGCGTATACGCTATGCATCAACATCTTCACAACGGCCTATAAGCAGCCCCCTTGTCCACGCCCACGGCCTTGGGCTTCGGCCTCCCTTTCTCCGCACGCTCACACAACTTCCGCACTGGCAATGCCTCCAGCCATCCATCCTCCCGCACCACCCTTCCCGCCGCAAAGTAGTCCTTTCCTCCCTCGCCCTCAAACATCTTCGCCCAGCCGTCCAAAGTCTCCTTCACCTTCTTCCGCGCCTTCCGTAATTCTTGCTCTCGATGCACCTTCTGCCCCGCTTGCACCTTTACGCCGCCCATCTCATCGAATGGTGGCACATCAATTGGTACATAGGTCCACTCCGCACCTCTCAAATCTGGTGTTGAGTCTTCCGCAAAACAGCCCGTGACAAATCCTCGCGCTGCGTCCTTGCCAGCGAAGACGTGGTAGCTCCCACCAGGCCCGTACACCCGTCGGCCGGCGCTGACATCGTAAATAGTACCGTTCAGCGCGAGGTACAGAGGAAGACTCTCATCGGTGCCGTTGTAAAGCGCAAGCTGGGTGTCGGTGAGGAGGACGGGTCCGCTTAGCCAGCGCGCCACGACTCGAGGACGGACGAACCAAGGCCGGTGGCCCCAGAGGAAGCTGTCGCCAGTAACGAAGTAGGAGAGGAGGGTATTGAGCAGTAAGAGCCCTGCAATGATTCTGACGACGTCGAGTACGCCAAAACCACTTTTCCCGCTCCTCTTGTCAGGCGTATCGTTCGCTCCATTGGTATTACTGCTGCTCTTTCCGCTCTTCCTCTCCCTCAGACCTCCATTCGCGTCCGCCATGATGGCAATACGGCTAGATAGGTTTGTATCCTTTTCTGACCTTCTTTCTTCCTGGGATCGCTCACACAGCCAGCAGCAGTCTCGGGTGGTGTCCTCCTGCTTCAAGGCAAACTCTTGCGACAGTCGATATCTATCGAGAGTATTACATTTACCTTTTCACGGATTGGTCCTCGACTCCTCCTGTGCGCCGAGGCTCGGAATTTAGAGTTTAGACGGTCTCGACTTTGTTCTATTCAAGGTTCGGACGATCGCTCTACGCCTAAAGAGGAAGGAGCAAACGTTGCTCAGGGTGTCCAAAGACGACGCAGGTGCAGTGTGAGTACCATGGACTGATACCTCAAAGCGATGAATAGAAGGATTCTCGGAGACAGTATCAGCCACTGTCTGAGGACCTGGGACGTTGAAAGCTTGATCAAAAGTTCGAGACATCTGCTAAACCTTCTACCATCATTTTAGGCGTTATCGTACCAGTACCAACATGGTCCCTAACACCGACTCCCACGCTCAAACATATCGCTCCGAAACTGTGTCAAACCCTGTAGAACCCAAGTATCCTGCAAGCACATCGAAAATTCACCATTTGAGAACGCTCAAGCACAAACACATTCAAAGCCTCGGGACCTGCGATCCAGCGTTCTCGAGCGTCTGATCTTCGGTATTGGCGATCGATGCTCCAGCGTCGGCAGCACCGGAGGTCAATGAGCCATCCAAGTTATCGGCGACCTGTACCACCGGGTCGGTAGCGGTGTGAAGGCCCGCAGCATCTCCTATGGCGCCAGCACCGTTGGCGATCTTGTCAAGCTGACGCTTGGCTTTGCCGGTCTTTGTGACCGAAGAGATGGTCTTCGCTGTATTTTCCTCGGCGTTCTCGATGCCGTGGCCTATGCCGTTGTTGGTCTGGGTCAGGACGGAGTCGCAGGCGGCACCTTCTCCTGCGAGCTGGCGGACGCGCAGCTTAGCACCGCCCGAGGTGGAAGAGACAGTGCTGGCAATGTTGTCCTCTGCGTTTTCGACGCCATACCCAACCCCGTTATCAGTCTGGCTGAGGACCGAGTTGCAAGCCGCGCCTTCTCCGGCAAGCTGAGGCAGTGGTGCTGCGAGCGCTCCCGTGGCTGTAAAGGCCAGGATGGCAGCAGTAATAGAAGTGGTGAAGCGCATGTTGTTGACGGTATTGCGGAGATTGAGTGTAGATGGAGGTAAGGAAGTGAAGGTCTCGGTACTGATGAGGGTGTGAGATGCGCTCAAAGAGTGCTATACTGGATGATGTTGGGTTGCTGTGCTGGAAACTGACTCTGTGCTGGGAACAGGATGGGGTTTATATCTTCATCCGGGTCAACAGAGAGAGGATAACAACCCACTATGACAAACGTCATCTTACATGGATGATAATGCTGATGGGTACGCATTGAGGTCGAGGGTTCGTTATGCGAGTAAAGCAGAGACTATTGACTGCAGGTCTACCGCTCGAAGCTTGGGTGGAGTCTGTCTGTTGGTGCGAACCTCGTCTTCGTATGATGGGTAGTCGATAGCCGTTGTAGCAAAACGTGGACCCAACGTGTTGCTGAGCTGCGGGAGGAAGAGTCCAGTCCCTTTTGAGCATGTGCAAAGAATGGGTTGCCCTTCCGCATTCGCCGCAGTTAGGTTCCAGAGCGTGGTCCGGCCTGCGTGCAATGCTGAAGTCAAAAGCTTGAGGAACAAATGAAGGGAAGACGAAAGCTAGGCAGGTTCCCGTAGCATAGTGATCGACAATATAAGATCCCAGAATGGTAGTAAAGCTTGAGCGTGCTTCGCGTGCTTGTTAGCGTACTTTAACTTCTGGCTTGAATAAATACCACCAATGTAGGTGCCATGACGATAGGGTATGCAGGCATTCGTCGTATTTGGAGCGCCGTGGCTTGAAGGAGCCAATGCAGGTGAGGTTGATAGCGTGAACACGCTGAGTCGCTGAGCAGTGCCGCAGTATTTCCGGCAATGCGGACAAACCTTCGAGCGTGCAGGCTACTTGGAGCTGCTGTCCAAAGTCGTTTTTACCCGCTGGAAGCCCGCTGGGAAAGCCCGCGTGAGATCCGGGCCAAGCACGTCGGTCGACCACGTTGTTGTGCGGCCCCGGGATGGTGTTGACGATCAACGCGCTGGCACGAACGCGGTGCCTGTGAAGATCTCCCGCTCGATGGTGGCCTTCTGTGTGTCATGATAGTTTGAGCCCAGCGAAAGTTTCCGCCACGTCCTAGTCCACGAGAGCCAGCATCGAGCTCCCTAGCGGAGCCATGCTCGGTGACTCGCATACTGTTCCTGCTCGCCTCGTCGATGGTCCGATCTTTGCCGCGAGGGCGTAGGCTGATGACACGGGGGAGGGGAAGCTGTAGATAGTGTTCCCGAAGTCAAAACTTGACGTCAAGATAAGCTGGGCGGGACCTGAATAAAGTTTGGCACCATGGATCGTGACTGCCTCGTGGTTGTTTTGTACACCGCTCGGCGTATCTCGATGTCTTGACTCGTTTTCTTGTCCATGCCAATGCCGAACAAGCGTTGCATAAGCTTCGTCTTTGCGCCGGAAGTCACCCTGCGTCGTCGACGAGAGCGAGGGCTTCAACTCTTCCACAGGGTACTACTTCAGTGGCTTGCTGAAGGTTCATGACCAATGCTTGATCTCAGCAGCCACGCCGTCACCTTGTGAACACCACGCGTCTTCTCGATGGCCTGTGGTCCGCCCAGAGCAGTACGATGTGCCGTTGTTCAATGCAGAGAGCGAGCAGGGCCGCTTTGTGTTGCGATCAGCGTACCTTCTTGAAAAAATGCGAAAAATGATGCGGTAGTACATACAACTCTGGGTATCTCAGCTGGCTAATGAATAGCAAACAAGGTCACCGATTCCGAACTCCAACGCTATACAGATACGACGACTCTCTCACTCAACGATCCGTTCATTGCCCTTCAACCTCAGAGCATTCTGCAAACCAATCATGCCTCCACGCATTTTTTCCAAGTCGTCGACCTCATATGTGGTGGCATACTGCAGCCGCCTCACCGCTTCGTACACAGCATTATCGTCAGTCCTCTGCTGAGCCATCCCGAGAAGCCGACGAGCTTTTCGGATCCTGTCCCAGTAATCGGCGATCTCTCGTTCGTAAGTCGTCTCCTCGAAAGGAACCTCCCATTTTTTCTTCCGCTCGGCTGTCCGTGCGATCGTGTCGGCCATGGCTGTCCACTTGTCTCCGCCGATGTCGTGGAAGTGAACAAGCAGATCGCCGCGGACGCCTTCGAAATTGGTGGTGTTCATCTGGTATCCGTTGTACCACAGCCGTGGCTGGTATGACACCTGCTCGCGGAAGCGGTCCGACCGTAGCACTGTCTCGAAGGCTGCTTGGCTCTTGTCGGTTGCAAGTTCAATCTCCGGGTGCGACTGTCCTGCGTTCAGTACGTCGACCAGTAATTTGACGCTCCACTCGTGCACACGGACGAAGAAGACGCCGGCACTGAAGCCTTCACTGTCGCGGGTACCCAAGAAGTTCACTTTGCTAAAGTCCTCCGGAGGTAGGAATGGCTCGACTGGAACGTGTGGGTTCAAGATGATCACATCAGGCCCAACCCACATCAGCCATTCCGCCCGCAGCTCCTTCGGCTTCGCCAGCTCTTCCACGATGGTTGAAAGCAGATATGTCGGCTTGCTCCAGTAGCGGCTCACGATCTTCTCCCGCAAAACCCTTTGGTCGTAGCCATGATTGCGATTGTGCTCTTCATGACTCCGTATTGCTCCCTCGTATAATTGGTTGTCCTGGCCGAACAGCGACGTGACTTTCATCACTTTCGAACCATGACTCCGCCATAACGACTCTGGTGTGAGGTGGCTGATAGCCTCTAGCGACTTCCGTGTTGTCGTCTCAAGCTGCTTGGGAGCAAGGTGTAAGGATTGTAGCAGGATGTAGAGGGTCACCACGATGATGGTTCCGAGGGCGATGTTGCGGACCTGTGTCTTTGCGTGAGCTTGGAACTGACTGTCTCGTCGAGTTTCGGGTGGTTGCGACTTACTGTGCGGATGGTTAGCCTCTTCATCTTTGCATCCCGCCGCCATTGGATATATCAAAGAACGACGAACGCGTTATCTCTCGAAGATGGACGTACCCTGAGATCCATTGCTCGATGATGGCGCAAGCAGCATTACGTACTCGCCGCTAGAGATTGGGTCAATTGCGTCTTCGAAATTTCCTTTGGCGCGTGCGCGTTGATTGCTGAAGCAACATATGCGCAAGCGGTACAACGAGCAATTGACGTTGGGATTTGGTCGAGAAGGAGTACCTGCCTAGATTGCTTAGAGTATGCCGGAGTCATCGCGACTCCCCCTCCTCATTCCACGTGCGCCACTTAAATTACATGTACCTCGCCAGGGTGAGATTGTTTCCAACAGAGCAGATAAGGGGAGCCGTTCCGTCATCTTGGTACGGCAATCAGAGGATTTGGAAACCAACATCGTCCGGTGTTAGAGAACACTGACTGCAAATCTGTAACAAAGTTACGGATTCTTGTGCCTTTGTCAGTCTTCATGGTCGCACGGCCCCGTTCAGGCCTCCAATCGGGGTTAAAAGTTTGTGCTCCTGGATCTTACCTCAACACATAGCGTGGACAGGCCGAAGATACTGTACTACAGCGGGTTGTATGGATACTAGAGAGGACGTGTTCGTCGGGCGTACCGTGAGCATCGTCCGGCCCTCGCTTGAACTCGTAGCGAAACGGTGAGTACGAAACTACGAATGTACTTCGCAGAACTTCACTGCCCAGGTGCGTACTGTCCTAAAGCGGACACTACAATGAGCTCCGTACGCTTTGACAACGGACCAGCTCCACAAACGGGGTGGAAAGAGAAGCCACTGTTCGGGTAAGCCGCTGTCAAGCTGCTCTTGGTCCATACAGAGCTATAGACAACCGACATGAGTCTGCAGGGACACCAGCAAGAAGCTGTTCGAGCTCCTACAAGCATTCTTACCACACCTCGGTACGCAACGGGCAGCTCAAATGACAATATTTGGCCATTCACCGCCAGCTCAAGCATCAACACTGATCACGCTTGCGTGGGAGTAGTGGGAATGTGCTTGCCGAGCGACATGGCAGAGATGCATGGCTCGCAATGCGCACCAGCTAGCCACGCTACTATCCCACGTCCGCTACGTTGGTACGTTGAGCGGTATATCTGGAGTATGCGAAGCTGTTCGCCGTCTCAAGCTGTAGGGCGTTTTCTGGAGTCCAATGTGGATTTTCAACTCGAGACTGCAATTCTCCTCATGAGCACACGGCAAGATGAACTACATGAAACGCCTGAGTGTCAAGCTGAGCATGATACCCTCGGACGACGAAGTCGATCGCCGGGCTTCGGTGTACAATGAAGAGGGTCGAAAGCCTTCTGTATATGTATCGCCCGAAGGCGTCCGACATCCCGTCGACGAAACGAACCAGAAGCTCGTGGAATTCCGAATGCTAGTTGGGAGTAGGTGGTTGCATTGCTGAAACATGCTAGACAAACAACGAGTAAGAAGTGCTTCAGCTGACTGACCTTGATCTCCAGTCAGTACGCATGGTTCTTTCAAGGCGCCTAGAGGCTTCGATAGCTACCAGAGGCCGGTAGCTACCACTTGAGGGCGTCCCGCACCGAATACAGGCATCTACGCTACCGTAGTGGACAGCGAGATCAAGTGCAGGAAGGGATACAGATTCTGCTCGAGACTCATCAACAGCTGCCTCGGGCTCCAGCTAATCGTTGCAGCTGCCTTGACTGCGTTGGGAGCTTCTAATAGCTCTGCAGCGGCAGTGACTGTGTTTGGTATGCCGCATTTATACGCGCATTCAGACATACGCTAATGTTTTTCACAAGGTGCCATCAATACCGTGATCGCAGGATTTCTGACGTACCTAAAGGGCTCTGGGCTACCACACCGGTTGAAGTACTTTTCAGCACGAATGGACGAAGGTGCGAGAGTATATCGAGCAACGGGAGCGGGACTTCAGCATGACTTTTACCACTCTGGGCGTGCAGGACGAAGTCACCGTTGTCCGACAAATGTTTGAAGAAGTCCAGGCAGACATCGAAGCGAACACACCAGACCGTTTCGTCGGCACCGGCAGTCTCAATGGCAGGCGGCCAACAGTGGCACCAAGTCCGGCGATAGCTGGTGCTAAACAGAGCGAACAGAGCTCACGCCTAGGCGAAGAGGTTGCGTTCCGTCTCCGCGACCTCGAGAAAGATGTAGATGGTCTGGACGACCGAGCTGTCGCGGAAGCTCATCACTTTGTGTCGCAGAGCTTACAGGAGCTTAGCCGCATGAGAGACATAGTGCAAGAGAAAGCTGAAGAGGCTTCGAGCTTCGAGCAACAGATTGCGGACTACAGCAGAAGCTTGTTGGGGGCGAAGAGACAACAGGTCAATCGGCACGTAGACCACGTGGGAAACCAAATGAGGGAGGTAGGCGAGCAAGGCAGAGCCGTCGGACCAGGCAGTCGAGAAGCAGGCGTACAGGGCGAGCAATAGCTTACAGCTCACTCGATACTATCGATACGGTACAGCATTTCGAAACAGCTCTCAGCCTCCTTTCAACACCTTTGGGTGGAGTTGCGCTGGGATGAAGTTAGTTCGAGCAGTTTTGACCTTATGTAGGAGGCTTCACCAGCTTGCTGACCTAGATTAGGCCAACGGATCCGTCGATGTCGAGGAGGTCATTGTAAAGCTTCCCGAGCGGTATGGCGAGAATGTCGCCAAGGGTCTGGAAGAACATATCATCCGTAACATGCCCGACTATGAGTACTTGAAGCAGTTTGCTGTTCGATCTTGTTAGCTGGACAAAACCATAGCTGCTGGGCTCCACCAGTGAAGCGCAGAGCCTCATGCCCATGCTCAAAAAGTTATGGGATCAATGAAAGTACTTCACCGTGTATACCATGCACCGCGCGTGAGATAAGCAGGACAAATGCCCACTCATCAGCCGCCCAGAAATTCCAGCCCTTGAGCTGAGCGAATCTACCCAATAACAACACTTCGTTGCCGATTAACTTTTGACCGAACGTTCTTAATTAGCCCTCGAGTTCCTCGGCTGTCGGAGCTCCCCTCATACTAATTGTTCTTTTTGCCTTCATCATGTCCATATCGTTGTCGACAGTACCAGAGGCAGTTATGGAGTCCGAACCGAAAGAGCGAAGGTACTTAATCAGACGGCCCAAAGCGCTTCAGTACTTCCACAATGGACAGCTCAAGAAGGCAGCGGAGAAAGAGCGTGTTGCTGGGAGGTTTGAGCTGTTCTTCGAGTTGCTTTGTACGTTTCCAGCATGGTTTAAGTGGATCGTATTGACCTTGTACAGATGTTGCACTCGTACGAATACCAGACCTCATCGTACTCAGGAACAGCAATGCAAATACTGACCAGCCCTTCTGACAGCCAACTTCGCAGACCACCTGACCGAAGAACCAAGTGGAGCTAAGCTTCTGGTCTTCATCCTTGTCTTCACTCCAGCATGGCACGCATGGGCAGACGCAAAAGAGAACGCCAACAACTACTACAACGACGACATTCTCCAGCGATGCGCCATCCTCTGGATCATGGCGCTACTTATCTTGTACGGAAACAACGCCAACTACGTTGCGGAGGACATCAAGGCCCTGCGAGCAACAGTCGCAGCATATCAATGCATCTGGTTCACGCAGCTGTCGTTCTTCTTCATGTATAGCGTGGCGAGCCATCATCACCAAACGCAGAATCGCATCTATGCTGGTTTGATCTTTCTAGGCCTCTTCATTTGGGCCCCGCTCTACGTCGAAGAGGTCAGCCATGGAGCCAAGATTGGGATTGCTTTCGCGGCCATCATATGGGAGGAGGTGTCCTACGTTGTTGGATTCAGCCCGATTGTCGCGAACATGATGGGTCTGGAGTTCTCCACGGCCGTAGACATTGGTCATGAAGGTAAGCACTAATGGGTAAAAGGGGTCTCCGAGATACGATCATGCTCCGTGAGGCGCTTTGAGACCCTTTACTCTGCTGCATATGTCTGAGACTTTAGCTGACCCTTTTACCCTCCTGTTCTGTAGATGATCGCTACACAGCTTTTACCATCGTCGTCCTTGGAGAATCTGTAAGTACGCTGTTGCGCAGAACACATCTGCCTTCTGAGCCATTGGAGGTTTCTTCTGACCAATTCTCCCCTCTTCCCATAGACTTATGCGATCTTGGCTGGATCTCCAGCGGAGGGCGGCTTGACTACCAGGTTACTTCGCGCAGTCTGGACACTGGTCATCGCATTCTGCTTCAATAGCATGTATGTCTTTACGGACGGAGCAATAGAAAACGATCACCCTATTCGAAGATCAGTATGGACGGCATTCCCCTGGCTGTTGATACATCTTCCCATGTCTGCCGGTCTACTGATTGGCGGTCATGTCTCAGCCTACGGCACCAACCATCTGATGGAGAGTGGCCACAGATGGCTCTGGGGAGGTGGTCTTGGTGTTGGCATGCTTTGCATGTGGGTCCTTGCGCAGCTGTTTCTGGACTGTGATCCGCCCGGCAAACTATTGCTCCCAAAGGTGAGTCGTCACCGTTCCGGATTGTTTGGCGATCCGGCTAACAAGGTATGGCAGCAACTGTGACTACTACCACGTCTACTTGCAGCCATTGTGTACGCGCTGCTGCCACTGGCGTCAGAAGAACGACTAAGCGAGACTGCCCTTATCTCCACGGGCGCTGGAATCAGTGGCTTCGTTGTAATCTGGGAGACTATTAGCAGCCTTGAATGTGGCGCCGGCATGTTCGAGAGCTGGCAAGGCAAAATTGCCAACTTCGAGACTGTCATCGATGTTGGGACCAGGAGGAAAAGAAGCGACGGCGGAAGACTGATGAGAACCGAGACCGACGGCACTATGTCTGCAGAGATCGACAGTGGCACAAGCTGAATGAAGCAGTTTTCGAGCCTTGCAAGACCCATTATCTGACACTCACGGACAATGCTGTCCGACTCTCGAATCAACCCATCTATGTCACCCTGCGCAACACAAATGGCTTTCGCCAGTCTGCCAGCCGCTATTTCCGGGACAATAGCCAACGCCGAAAAATCCACAATCCCTCGTCTGAGTGTCACAGCGTCTACAGCCAGAGATTCTCGAACGTCCCGCTCGAAGTCATCGAATGTCATGCCCTCTTCGAAGCCAGCACGTCCAGTAATGCCCTTGTAGCATTCGCCTTGCGCCCGCCACATTGCCGCGTCGATCTTGGTGGGATGCTGCTTTACTGCGATACTGGCGAACTCGAGCATATCGTCCACAGCTTTTCGCAACCTGCAGACGACGTAAATCATCGCTTCCTTCAGAATTATGTCAGTGAACTCCGGTTGGGAGTGGAAGATGGTCTGTGTGATCTGTGTGGCCAGGTCTTCGTTCATTGCGTGTGGGCCAGCATCCTCGAGCCTGTCGAGGAGAGTGTCCAGGGATTGTTGTTCACGGTCGTCCAGCGTTGGTACGGCCATTGATGTAGCCAGGGTGTAGCGACTTGTGTGCGGTTGGAAGTGGTAGGCTGAATGTGGTTATGAGAACCAAAAGACTTGCGTGAGGTGAAGTGATGAATGAGCATTTGTTTGCTACCGGACACTCATGTGTGTTATTGTCACTAGTCATTTTCGACTCAATGGTTGAAGTACAATAGTACTAAGCAGTCTGAATCCCCATGCCTCGTTCAGTCCACCGATCCTTCCTCCAAGCACTCGACAACCCTCAAGTGTCCATAACAAGATCATCCTTGGGTCCCCTGTTCGCAGACTTATAGTCGTTCTTCTTGCTCCACCTCGTCAGATTCCGCTTCTTCTTATCATCTACGTGGCAAACATCGTCATGACGCGACCGCAGTGACTCCCCCAATCAGTTTATGCTAGCACGCGTCTCCGCTCGTGACTACAGCGATCGTCGTAGATGGAGTCCGTCATGACCATCGGGCGCCAATGGCCTCACACCAGCGGCCTGAGCGCGAGTGGAGAATTCACTCCAGGTCCATGGGTCGATATCGAGGTTCTGGATATTGAGTCCAGGTGATGTCGAGCCCTGATCTGGAACATTACAGCATCGCCTGTCATATGCAGTCATGTGTCAAGAACGCTTGCCCTGTGTGTAGAGCATGGAGCATTGCACTACTCCAAGGCTTCGACGCTGCTATGTTGCAGCAGGCATGGACGTCTTGTCATTAATGTCCTTGCCCAATGTGACATCGTGGGCATCCGTACTAGTATATCACTGTCAGATGTCCTCACGTATCCGGCTTCTTGTGCTCCATTCTGCCATTCATCTCCTCGACCATCGTGTCCTCACTGAAGTCGTCCTCGTCAAGCTCCTTCGCGTTGACACGCTCATAAGACTTCCGCTGCAACCAAGACGGGCCATTGCGTCGGGCTATCCACAGCAAAGCAACGACCACAACAGTAACAGCGCAGCTCACGACGCCCAAGACGTAGGACACAATCGGACTCTCCAAGACAGAGATCCATTGCGATGTTTGAGCAGTGCCGGAGTGGTCTTGAAGCCACTGCGCTTCCTCGGCGACGACTGAGCTGACGAGGTTCGATGGCGGCAGTGTTTCGATTGTGGTAGATTCTCCAAGCGCGTTGCCGTCGCCATCGAGAGCCTCAACAACGACGTAGCTGGCGTATCCCTTATACGAGATCATGCTCTCGAATCCTTGTCGTAACGTTGAACCCACAAGCTGCCTCAGCTCGCGTTGGGATTCGTCTTGTATAGATTCCATGTATGCACCTCGGTCGCACCGTTCCAGCTGACATGCACAACCGTGTTGACCTTGTCCTTCTTGCTCTCTATAGTCGCCGAGTGAACATCGGGAGGCTGTTGTGGACGGCCAACCCACTCGTACTTGTACGCACGGTAGGTATTTGCGCCTTCGCGCTTAAACTGGGCCTGCATCAGCGTGCGTCCGTCCGGTGCGTGTTCTGACTGTAAAGAGTGCTTCGCCCAGCCGACAAAAGCGTTTCCGTTGTCCAGCATTTGCACGCTGCCTCGTGCAGCGGTGTACTTGCCGCCAGGACGATCAAACTTCGCAGCAACGTCGGCGGTCATAGGATTTGTGTCAGTCCGTAGGGAGAGAAGAAGGCCAGTTGAGGCTTCGCTCAGCGGGTGTTCCGACCTTCCATCACCTCTGGCGTTATTGAAGACGGTGATGAGGGAGTGTGTTTCGTTCTGGCTCACGACACGAGCGTGATGCTGCCGACGGAATTTTGCATCATCGTTCAAGTATTTGAAGTCGCCGTGGTCGGCTTCGAGGCGCCATACGATTGAGCCGTCTTTGTGCGAGATCTTATACAGTGTGTTGGTATGCCTCGAGGACAAAAGATAGTCACCGTCCGGGAACTTGTCGATTGAGTTGAGATGGAGGATATCCCAGCCACCTGGTCCGGCGTTCCCGTTGCACATCTCCTCGAGACTGCCTTTGCTGTATGTGCTCTCCTCCAAGTCGATGTGGCCATGTGCGTTCCACTCGAACAGTATTTCCGACGTTGCAACATCCACCTCTTTGAAGCCTTGCCATTTCGCCGTGCATTCGCCGTCAAACCCAACAGCCTTCGATTCTGCCCGAGTAGCATTCTCGTATACTTTTGTCAACATGACCGCTCGCTTGCCATCGTCGATCACGTTGAAGTCGTGCATATTTGTGGTATGCCTGTGGCCAATTTGTTCCATGAGCCAATCCGGAAGTTCCATACCAAACATGTCAACCGTGTGCTCAATCTTATAGTCGTCGTTGAGGATCAACCCATCAGCATGCTCTGTGAAGATGAGCGTGGGCACCATCTTTCCCCCAACTTCAGCAAGTCGAAAATCATAGATATTAAGATTGTTGAACATTGGCGATCCACTCCAGATAAGCTCTCCGTCTTGACCATAGATGTGCGGACCGTTCCAGCTGTTGTATTCACTTTGCTCTAGAGCGGCATAAGGTGCCACGAACCAGTACCCGGGCGAGAGAGCTTCCTCGTCGAAGGTCTTAATACTCCATCGTATGGGATTGATGTCCGGCCTGGTCACATAGGTAAAGTACGTCTCTTCGTCTGAGTAGTGGAACTCGTCTGGCTTCTTCGGCCTGCCGTGTCTCGAGTCCGCGTCCCGGGGGATGTGTGATGCCCGTCGTGCAGAAACAGTCTGAACACAGAAAAGAAGAGCAAAGACGACAAGGAACACAGCGCGAAGCGAAGATAACTCCATTGCGTTCGAATGAGCGACTGTAGCGAGAAAGCAACGCGAAGGAGGTTCGAAGGAGCGACAAAACCAAAGGAGTGTGGTAATACAATACCTTCACGGCCGCCTCTATATTCTTATCAGGTCTCTAGATCCCCACAAGCTTACCTTTGATACCCTGCGGTCTGGGCAAACTTATTATCAGGAGACCATGCTAAATCTGTCCCCCTCGTCTCTCCTTTGGAAGGGTGGAAGTCATAATATCGACCTTAGCGTGAGCTTGGCAAGATCCGACGTGTGGATCTTGCCTAGAAGGTTCAAGCGCTAAGACACGTTTCTAAACGGTCGGGCCCTCGGCGACGAACATATACACAAGTCCGAATCACCACCTCAGCCATCTTCAACTGCACGACAACATCGAACGCTGCTATACTCGGATGTAAATTCCAATCTCTGGCTTTCTTCGGAGGGTACACTCGGCGCGTTGGTGTCTCGCCCAGCCAAGGCGTACCGTGCCGCCTCCTAAATGAAGGAAGTCAGCTCGTACAGCATGCTGATGTGGGCGCGGCTACCTTGGCGAGACAGGATCAAGCATGCAAGCAGCGATCTGTACGGGGTAGAAGTGCCTCATCACTGCACTTGGCAGTAGCTCCAAAGCCCTCCCCCAGGTATCAAAGGCACAAGTTGCTCACGATGGGCACGAGGTGAGCTCTATAACCAACACGCATTCACGAGAACAGCTGTTGAGCAGAAAAAGATCATGATTGTCCTTGCTCGAACCTGCCTCACCCATCGACTTCGTTCCTGCCTCCTACGGCTCTGGCAAGGATGACTTCAAATCTGCCATACTGTTCTGCTCGAAAAGCTCATGTAGCTTTTCATCCAGCCACTTGACATCCTCGGTACTCTGTCCTGGTCCTATACGACCATGTCAGAATCAAGAAGGCAGCCAGAAGAGGAGTACGGTATTGGCTTACCTCCAGCCCAGTGGCCCCAAATCGATGGAAACGCGATGCACTTGCCGACCCCAGGCCTCATATGTTCCACCTCGATCTCGGAGTCTTCAGGAGCTGCGACAGGTCAGCCTTGGCATTTTGAGAGGCGCACATACCTGCTCACGAAAGTACATATCGGTCTTGCTAGGGAGCACCACCGCCTTCGCCTTAATGCCCTTCATCGCAGCGTCGAAATCGCCGTTGTAAGGCTCTTGTGCCGAGCAGTCTGCAGCTTGCCACGTGTACAGCATGACGAGCATGTTCTCGGGATCTGTAACGATCAGCTCTGGTCAGAAAGCAGAATGAGGATTCAGCATACCTTTGGACAGCGCCCAGGCTTCCCAGAAGTTCAACATGAAGTCTTCGAGATCCTTGAAGCCGAGTACGGACTCGTACAACTTCTCCCGGTAGAAAGCCTGCGAGAAGCCCCAGCCAGCTGCAGGGTAAATGGTTGCATGGGTCAGCAAGTGCCTCAGGCCCGTCGAAGAGTTTCAAAAGTCTCAGAGCACGACATAAAGTCCGATCGTGTCTCTGAGGACTCTTCTATCCACCAGTACTTACCGTATACCCGTCCGAGGGCTTTCAATCCGACTGTGCGTTCCTCCTCTGTCCACGTTCGGTACTGGCCTTGGATAGCTTCGCCTTGACAGACACCTCCAGACGTCGCCTGCTTTCCACCCAGCACCGCGGCCTTGACGCCCTCTAAGAATACCTGGTTATGGAGCGAAGTCTTCGCACTACCACAAAACGGCACGACCACATCCATGAAGTCGGGATACTGTGTCGCCCACTGGTAGGTCTGTCCAGCACCCATCGACCAGCCAAGCACGGCGAAAGCATGTTTGAACCCGAGCTTCTCGGTCACGAGCTGATGCTGTGCTCTAACATTATCGTAGAACAAGACATCCGGAAATGGTTTGAGGTCTGGTTTGTTGCTTGGGCTCGACGATTGACCATTACCGAAAAGCGCTGTAACTACGATGAAGTACTTTGTGGGGTTGAGTGTCTTGTCCTCGCCGATCAGCCACTCATTATCCGAGATCGAACCCGAGTACCAGGAAGGGTAGATGATCAGAGGTCGACTCGTGTCACCGTAGGTCTTGTATGCAATGTGAGCATCTGGGATGGTACCGCCATTCTTGAGCTTCCAGTCTCCAAGAGAGTAGGTCTCGTAGTCGTTCGCCATTGTTTGATGCAGTTTCTGAGATAACAAGATGGGACTACAATTGCACAGGCGGGTTTATAAGTCTATAATCGCGTTGTATACCACCTATGGCTCAAGATCAAGCTAGCCTGGGTCTCGAGGCCCGATGCCCCACCATTTTAAGCTAGAGGGGTGGTTGGGGGATGATGTCCGATCTATAACACACCACGGCGCTGACAAACATGTCTACAAGATGCGAATGTCGGCCGAACATTCAAGGTAATGTGTTGTTCGTCTCTCACTCACTCACGGAGAAGACTCGGGCCATCAACCATAGGTCAGTCAATGGGAAGTGTCTGCTCTTGAGGTGAGAAGGTCCAGAACTGTAGCGATGACGTACTGAATAGCCTACTCCGACCGTCACGGAAATGGCAAACATTATTTCTCTGGTCTCGAGACTGTTCCGAACTTCACTTCGCTGAATACAACTGACTTCGCCACTCGCTTGAAACGTAAAGATGGCGTCCACCAACGCCCATGAGCAGATGATGGACAGGTCGGTACCGACCACTACAGTATCATGAAGCCCACTAACATTCTCAGCGAGAAACACGTCAAACGCAATCCCCACGGCAACTTCAAAGAAGTCGAATCCTCCCGCGTGGACTGGCGACAAGAAGGCGAATGGACCGTCTACAAGACCAAAAACCCCAATTGGAAATTCGGTGACGGCGCCAACGACAACGGCGAATGGAAGAACCACAAACACGTCTCCATTGATCCGTACCAGGAAGGCCGGCCCGCGACTTTCAACTACAAACTTCTTATTAGTGCTATCATCCCGCGACCCATTGGCTTCGTGAGCACGAGGTCGAAGGACGGCAGTTCTACCAACCTAGCACCGTTCTCGTATACCCAGATGGTTAACCACGATCCACCGATCTTCGTCGTGGGATATGCTGGCGGGTTCGACAAAGCGAAGGATTCGTTGCGTAATCTGGTTGATTCGGGAGAGTGCGTGATTAATATGATTAGCGAGCACTACCTCGAAGCTGCGAACGCTTGCTCGGTGAACGCGCCGTACGGTATCTCGGAGTGGGCTTTGTCGGGTTTGACGCCGATGGAGTGTACGGATGTCAAGGCGAGTCGGGTTGGTGAGGCGGTGTTTAGTGTGGAGGGGAAGTTGCTGGAGACGAAGGAGTATGAGAGTCGGGCGACGCAGGGGAAGAAGACTGGCGTAATGGCGATTATTGAGGGGGTGAGGTTTTGGGCGAGGGAGGATGCTTTGAATGAGGAGCGGAATATGCTGGATCCGAATGTGAGCCCTCTGGTACATTGTGAAGATGTGCTTGCTAATGGTATTGCAGGTTCTCCGCCCGGTAAGCAGACTCGGTGGCATCACGTACGCGCGAGTACTGGATGGTGTCGAGATTCCAAGGCCGGAATGGGATGAGCTGAAGCAGGAGGCAGAAGCGGCTGGGCTGGCGAAGCCGAAGGCGGATGGCCAATAAAGTATCTTCCCACTCTACAGCTACAGCAGCGCTTTCACAATGCCTTCTGGGTCTTCGACGAATGCAGAAAGATATGCCAGTTCTTCATCATCCTGTCCAACCTCCACAACCCGATCAATTCTGCCATCGTCAAACGCGATACCATGCCACAGTAGCACGCCAATGTCTCTAGCAAGCCGCACCGCCTTCTGCACGACCTGATCGTCTAACCTCGGAATTCGCTTCCACAACGCACCCCAGAACACTGCTCGAAGCTCCGTGGCGCTGTCGTACCACACGAACTTGTTAGGGCCTTGCAGCCGTCCGAGAAGATGGTCCACACAGTACAGACTCATACCGAAAGGTAAGTACTCTGCTTCAGCCCAATCAACCATACCACTGATCTTCCAGGTCTTGGAGTCGACCATAATGTTCGAGGGAAGTAGATCGCCGTGCGTGAGCACCACAGGTAAGACGTCTAACCCTCCATTCTGAAGATCTGTCCTACAACGTCTCGCAAGTACGCGACGAGCTGGCGTTGGCAGGCCGCTCTCAAGCCATCGTAACCGTTGCTCAATCGTCGATCCCACACGGCCGGTACATCTTCTGGATTCCGGTCGTTGGTTCATGGATCGTCTTCCTTGATGCCAGGCACAAGCGTGGAAGTCCACGAGACTATCGAGTAAGGTCTGAAGTTGTTGCCTTGATCTATCGTCCACTGTGTTCGCTGTCGGAAGGACGTCACTCAGTCGTACGCCAGGCAAGAGCGACATCCGACATATCTGAACGCCAGCACGAACGATAAGCTCTTCGAACAGCGGAGCTAGCTCCCCATACCATACTCGCGCATCCCGAGCGATCGAAGGCGAGATAGCGTGCTTTGCAGGACGAATTTGAACGATAAAAGCTTCGAGCGAGTCGCCGTCCGCATCGTGGTCTCGTCTTATGGTGCGTCGTCGTAGCAATACGGTGTACGAGCACCCTCCCTGACAACGCGCCTCCTCGACCACACAGTCCGGGTATCGCTCTTGAATAAAGCTCAAGCATGCTTGCCAGTCGTTGGCGGAGAGACCGTTGCGAAGAGCAAAAGGAGGTATTCGTTGTAAAGCCGACATGGACACATCGTGCCGAGTATAGACGAAGTCAAAATAGCATACCTGCCCAAGCCCAGAGTAGCAGCAAGGCTGCCACACCTCATGCACCTCTGAACCTGTAGCGAGCGTACATGTACCTGTCCTGACAAGAGGGGTAGCTGCCGTATCCTCTCACATATCATGCAGTGCTTCATGCATGTGAAGGAGATGCCATGTCACCCATGTACTGAAAAGTGTGGGACATCGGAAGCTCCAGTCCAGTCCACTCAAACCATCTTCTATACCATATCAACTCATGCTGTCCACATATATATACTCATCTCGTCCTCATCTCCCGTATCCCTCTACACTGCCGTCTCGGTGTCGTCTCCAAATTTCAAGGGTATCGGTGAAAGTCTCCCGCTTGCCACAATGCTGCTCATCCCAAAAAGGAAACCTTTCATCTCTCGACTTTCGTCCCAAGTGCCTCAAGTGGCCGCCGCAAGAAGTGAAAATGATGCTGTGCGAGTCTGTGCCAACGGATCCGTGATATTCAACCATCGTTCCTATCCAACCCATGCTGAGTACCTCAAGTCGTCCCAAACACCGGCGCCTTGACCAGTACGCTCCTCCCTCGAACCGCGACGCCAATACCAGCTGCCATGCGCACGCGAGGCATATCCCGCATCCCCTGTGAGCTTTCGGGCCGGTTGAGACTGCTCGAGCTGCCTGTCGCGCCGGCCTGTTTCCGCTGCTCGCCCTTGCGGTCGTCCTTCTGCCTACTGTTGCCTGTGATGGCGCTGAGCATACTTCGACCCTTGGATGTCTTATCGCCGTGTGAAGTGGTGTTCTCGGTGTTGTCGGTGATATCGCTGTGCGCGCTCCGCATCGATGACCGCTCTGTCGCATCTTCTAAAGCGGAGAAGCTGAGTGGTGGGATGCCGGATTCCAGCTTCATGTGGTCCTGCATGATGGGGTTGCCGGGCATGTAGTATTGGATGTTCACTTCTCTGCTTTCCACTGGGAGGTGGATGGCGATGCTGACGACGAGCTCGACGATCATGTGGACGCCGCCTTCGAGGTCCGAGGGTGGTGGGTCGTGGAGGTGGGTAGCGAGGGCACTGCAAAGACCTTCTTGCAACTGCTCGGTGAGGTAGGCGCGGTTGTCGGCACACGAAGACGCTCGTAGGGACTCTTGTAGCCCTTCCAGCGTCGATAGTCTCCATGCCACCACCTTCGCTGTGAGGTTCTCATCCTCTTCCGAGGTTTGCGCAGGCGGTGCAGCACGACGGATGTTCGTTTGTATCATCTTCAGCTGTCCCGACAGTGTGGGCTCCAGATCAGGATGGAAGACCTTCTCGAACACCTCCGAGACGATCCAGCACGATATGAACGCTCTACCAGCTGCTGTCATCTCTTGCTTGCCCGTGACAACGGCGTCTCTGTTCACTGACCCCATGAGCCATTGTGGCACGCTCTTCCAGCTCTTGCGGATGCTAAAGGCCAACTGCGCGATGAGACCGTCGAGACGATTGAAGCGGGTGGTGTATTCGCTGTCGTCGAGAGATGTCCGCGACTGTGAGAGGCGTTGGTGGGCGAGACTGTTCTGCAGGTTCTTGACCTGGTCCTCCTTCTCGAAGTAGTACTTCTTCACTTTGGTGTATTTCTCGCCTGTCACGTGCGTCAGTATGCAAGGGTTGATCTGAAGTGAATGCGAGATTACGTACGCAGCTCTTTGTGATCCTTGATCAGTTGGTCGACGTCCTCTTCCGACATGTCTGCGCTCGACTGCACCGGTTGTGGCGTCACGCGTCCGACATCACCAGCCGTCTTGCCTTGTGAAGCGGCCTGCGACGGAATGCCTTGGCTGACGGCAGGAACGACGGAGGTATTGAAGGCAGGTACACCTTGCTGCTGCTGACCGCCGTTTTGCCCGGCGCCGAGGGCCGAGCCTTCCCGAGAGTTTAATCCGTTATGCATGCTCTGCCGGTTGGAATTGCCAGATCGTTGTGCTCGAGGGCCTGGCAAGCTGCCATTGTTGGCTGAGGACATGGACGGCTCCTCTGAGCCTGCCGACGATTGCTGCTGCGAACTGCTGTAGCTGCGCGATGACGACAGCTGTGGCCGGGCGGGGTCTTGCGAGAGAAAGGATGCGCCGGCGTCGGGAGGGGAGTACTGAGTGTTTTGTTGCTGCGAGGACTCCTGAGACGAATAGTGAGGCCCCCGAGCGGCCGTACTGACGGGTTGGGTATGTATAGCAAGACCCGCGTTGGTGTGGCTAGGCGGGGCCGTGCGCGAGCTCTGATAGGCTGACGGCTGCGACGAAGGATGCGGCTGACTCTGCTGGTAGAGCTGTGGCTGTGCCTCCTGCGGTGCCTGGTATGTGTTGTTAATATAGCCCGACTGCTCGCTCAAGGACGTCGACGGGCTTAGAACAGCCTGCCCTCCGCCTTGCCGCTGCTCGCGGAAGCCTTGCTCGGTCTCCAGCCGGCTCTGCTGGCGCTTATTCCAGCGTTCCTGGGCAGCAGTGTTCTGTCCGCTGTCGGACGATGTCTTCCCCGGCGTTTGCGGTCCCCGCTGGTTCATGGGATCTGTGGGACTCTCGTATATATCCTCCGGCTGCACCTCGGACTGCTCGCGAGGCGCTGGGAGCTGAATGAAATCCGGCGACCACAGCGCTGCTGGTGACGGCTCCGCAGTCTCGTTCCGACGCGCACCTTCTCTTCTCGATACTGTTTGCGAGCGTCCAATGCCTCCCGTCAATGGCGGCGAAGGCGGTGGAAAGTCGTCTGGCGAAAATGGAGCGCCGTTGTCAAAGCCCGGCTCGATTGCAATTGACCTCCTATCTGCATTGTCCACCGCATTAGCGACGGCCGATTTTCCGCCTTACACACTGCACATACCACCGCTGTAGGTCGAGCTGAACCGTTCGCTGACTGTAGCACTCCGATTGATGTTGGAACTGCTCTGCTGGGGCCGTGGGCTACGACTGGGGTCTCGTGGTCTCGGCGACAGAGGGAGGTCCTGTTCCAGCGATGTCAGCGGTACACTCCTCAAACAGAGTCTGTCGCATCCGAGCGGAGCCGTACTGGATGCTGAGTTCCTCCTTCTTCAGGGAACAGGTTCTTGCGAGTGGGCTTGTTAAACCAGCGCATCGATGCACATGCCAGGGACGGTATCGAACTCTAGAGCGTGTCTTAAAAGAGCTGGTCTGAGCGCGGGCTATTCTGGCACCACCCCTCACAAGCGGGACAATAGGGAGGTGGAGGAACTGTTTGGCGCGGGTATGGTAATAATCACATGCGACTTTCGCTGCCAGCAGCTGGACGTGAGGATGTAATAATCACAAGGTAGGTATGTGAAAACGCCAATGTACTGTCAGCGTAGACGGTCGACATGCAGCCACATGCACATTCGCGAACCAGTGAGAGCGGCCGAAGTCTAATCTTTAAAGTTTTGACTCTGTTATTCTCTGTTGTTCGACTCTTCTTCCAAGTGTACACATTTTGAACAGACGTTGTTGCTCTCACCTTACTGCCGACTTGCCAATGTCTGCTAACGTCTGTCCCTCCGAGGCGAGCCACCCTGTGTAACGAGCCACAAATTTGATATCGGCCTGTATAGATTCCTCCCTTCCAATCCACGAAGTAAGATCAACGGTGTATTAATCGCCAACCATTTCTCTACTAACGTAGCGGACTACATCGGAAATCGAGCACGTAGTGATCGCGCTATCGATCATTTTGCTAGCGTTGCTGATTAATGCTTCTATTTAGTACCCCTGTTCAACGACTACAGGAGTGCACCCTCTAAGATTTAATATACTAGAAGGAAAATCAAGATGCTAGACAATAGAACATACGTGTTGTCGAGACAACTTAGATAGAGGGCGGAGCGTGTGTAGGTTGGAAGGACGGAGGATCAAATCTTTCGGCGGCGCGAGCTTATAGTCCGGGTTAGCGTTACGGCAGCTTAGCCAGAATTAGCATAGCTCGAAGCCGCCGTAGGGCTGTATATCTTTGCATAAGTTAAGCGCTCGGCCGATGCGGCCGCAGATTCTAGAAGTGTCTGTGAAACACCCACACAAATTGAAGCCAGGCTGCCTGTTGCGCACTGCTACTTTGCATCACGACTATTCTTGATGCCTCGTACTGTATATGGTCCTCTCGTGTTCCACC